>JASCZI010030256.1:76513-103736 GCA_036250425.1 Stylosanthes scabra
GAGAAATGAACAAAAATTAAAAAATAAAAATAAAATAAAATTTATTATTATGTTTGGTTTAAAATTTAGAGAAAATTTCTGGTGTAGATATGGAAAAACATCCATACATGTGGATATATTGTAGATTGTCTTGTATCGTGACGCGTGAGTGGGATAGAATTTGACAAGATGTTCTGAGTCAAAAAACTGCAGAGTGTCAATGCAAGGATAACGAAATTCAAAAATGACACCAGAGGCGGTCTGCTTGACTGCTTGTTACTGACCTAATTAATGTTATTTAGGGTTAATGGCAATTGTAAAATTTGTTGGTTATTGGACCTAGGAGTGTGGCTTATGTAACTACATTTTTTGGTACTTGAAAATCTATTTTTGCAGCTAGAGCTGTCGGCCGAGGCCATAAGGCTAAGGGTTACCGCAATTCAATAAAATGAGAGGTTTGGGTCTTTTATTGTTGACAATAGCCTCTCGATATAGGCATGGCCATGTATTGAGTGTAGTTGGGTTTCGCAGTATTTGTTTTTTTTTTTCCTATATACCAAAAAAACAAAATAGTTGTTGCTTTTATAATATAATGCACATAAAAAGCAAAAATAACAAACACTTGAATAATATTTATATTATCTTATAAATTATTATTTGCATGTAAGGTTTTACTGTACAACAGTAAACTACTAATTGATATATGTATACATTATATTAATAATGTTAGGTGTTTATCTATTTTGTTCAAAAATTTTTTTTTATATCAAATAAAAGATTATTTTGATATCAAATAATTTTTTATTTAACATAAAAATAAAGGGCATGCTATCGCAAAAAAGAAGAATTATTAATAGAATAAAAATTGTGTGTGATTTTACTATCACATTAGAGTTTATTATTTTATTTTTATTAATTTTTAAAAATAAATTTAACTATTCATGTAGTACGCAAAAAGCAAGAACAACTCATAATGGCGAGTACAGAAGATAAAACGCACAAGTACGGTGGAACCTCAATAATGCATTAGGTGCATTCCATTTTGATCCTGTCAAAAGAAAATAAATCAAGAAATGAGCTGTGAAGTATAGTGGTGGATCATTACAGAAGGCAAAACTAAACATAGTGGGCAGAAAAAGATAAGCATTTGATGGATGAAGATAACTCACTTAATGAAGAAAAGCACTGAATACCATTTGAACCTGTCAAATAAAGCAAGAAAGCAAATGAAAAAATGAGCTGGAAGGATGAGTGGACAATCATGAAGAACATCTTTTACACCTTATAAATTCAAAACAACATCACAGAGTAAGGGGTTGGACTTTTTGGTAAAGAGAGGTACACATAACAATTTCGAAAGAAAGTAAGCAAGCAAGACAACAAGGGAACATTAATCAGATCATTAAAGGAAGCATTTTAAGTGTTAGGTACATTTATCATGTAATATTCATATATTCCTTTTCCCTTTCGTTTATGTTACCTTTTCTTAATTAATAAATGAAAATTTGTTTAGCTAAAGGAAACCGAAATAGGAAGGAAAATAGAAGTTTTACCTTGATATATATCACAGAGACCTACTTCTATACTTCTTCTCTTCTTTTCATTGTCATTGTTTTTTTAGTGGTTGTCATCCTCTGAATGCTACTCCTTTTTATTAGTCTGTTGAATGTATGAGTGCTCCTTGCTAAGAAAAAATGAAGCCGTATGCATGTGTTTAACAGATATAAACTCATGATTTATTAGCTAATAAAAAGAGTGCATGAACTTCGAAAGTTGAACAAAATGTGTACATGTATATATATGAAAGGATGGTGTTCAGTTTTTTTGTTGTGATATATATTGGTGTGATGTTGCTTGTGTCATATCATAAAAAGAAATGCAATGAAACAGATAAAAAAAGGGGTTTGATATGTTGGTTTATTTAATAAGAGTATAATAAGTATTCATAGGATATATATGTGTGAGATAGATTTAGGATAGCAGCAGTGCATGTATCTTTTTGTCTCTTTGTTTTCTTGTGTGTGACATTTAAACAAAATAATAATAATAATAATAATAATAATAATAAAATGAACAAAGTGGTGTGTTGAGCATTGTGCTCATGCTTTGAAAGTTAAAAAATGGCTTAAAAATTGTGTTTTCAGGAAATTAGTGTGTCTTCAGGATTTTTGTTTGTGCGCCCATTGTGTATGTTGTTTTATTTATTGATATTATAAATAAAAAAGAATAATAATAAAGAGCAAGTGTTTGTATAATGTAAATTGGGCATGATTTTATGGCATTGACACGTTGTGTTTTGGTTTTTTTTTTTTTTTTATATTGGATCAGTTCATCAGCATAAAGTTTTTTTTTTCACTTAATCTGTTTTATTTTATTTCAAAATTGTAATTATAATTAATAGAATCATTAGTTTTTTTGGTACGTATACATTTCGTTTTATTTTCTTATCCTTTTAAAGAATATATAAAAAATAAAAAAATACATTCATATGTTTCTTTTCGGTTACTTTTGTCTTTTTGTAAATTGAATACATTGTATCACTGTATTTTTATTTACTTACGAGGAAACATAATATTATTTAAATTATAATAATTCGCATAAATACTCTAAGGTAACCGTTTTTGATGGACGTGTTAAGGATGCAGTGGAATTAAGTTTTCACCCTTTCTTATGCATAATTAGACTTCCGAACTTAAGATACCTTCAAAAGATCAGTTTTCACAAATTAAAGATTTTTATCCGATTTTTCCAAAATAAAATTGGTGGCAACTCCATTATATCAACTCATTTTTAAAAATTTTCGGTCGTGATCCTCGTCGCAAAGTAGTCCCTTCCGGGCACGGTGCGACAATCATAATGTTACTGTTTGTAAAAATAAAACCAACACAATGGTTGGATTTAAGGTTGCTCGAGGCCGGCTCCCGTGTAGCTTAGCGGTAAGGAAGTAGGTCTTCTAGGCTGAGTATTCAGTTTCGAGTCTAGCATTGTGCGCAAGACCATTAATTTAAATGGTAATTTTTTTTAAAAAAAAAAAGGTTGCTCGAGAAAAAGAAAAAAATATGAGAAAATAAATAGAAACCATTTCTCGAGGTAATCTTTGTTGACTTTTTTTTGTGCAAAGATAATTGAGATTAGATTTCTGGATTCACCAATAGGTTGCATTAAACAATTAAAGATCCAACCCAATCAAAAAGAAAAATACATTTCTCGGGTATTCAGCTAAGATTTAGTAAGTTTAGTGGTGAAAAGTTGAATAACATGTATTATGCGGGTTCAGAATTCAAATAGAAGAAAACATAAAAGGTGCCAAATATGTGCCCACCTGTACCAGGCGTGCAGACCGCCCCTATTTGGCAGGTGCACCCTAGCATTCACCGTGTTCTCATTTTGGTAGAACGCGTGGCATTTTTTTAATTAACTCTTATCCAGATGTTTCTTCTATTTGTGTGCTCAGTCCATGCCAAGAGTTCATATTCCAGATGAAACAGCTCATATCACGTGTGAATGTTTCCTAAGAAAATCACGAGAAAATTTTTCTAAAATTTATTATAAGAAGAAAGATGAATACTAAATTAAGTGAACTTAGAAGAAACGCAAGTTGGTATTAAAATTTTTTTAAATAAAAAAAATATTTAAGGTAAAAGGTTATTAAATTTTCATTTCTCCTCCCCAAAAATTACATAGGCGTCTTTACTTTTTTTTTTTTTTTTGAAATACTAAAGGAAGCGAAGTTTTGAAAACTGAAATTAAAATTTTTGTTCTAATCTTTAACATCAAATAAAATCGAACTTCTCTGAAAATTTTTGTTAAATTGCTCATATTATATATCATTTGTAATTTTGTATTATACGGGTCTCCTTTAAAGTTCTAAACATCGAACTGCTTACGTGGGCTGTGAGAGAATTTATGGAACTGAATTAATTAATCCTTACAAATTACAATCATTAATTGGTTTATATTGAGAAAATGTAATTGCCAGCAGCTAAGCTCGTTAAGATTTAAGAATAGACTATTCACTAGGCCGGCTATTATTAATTGAATACCAGCTATCTTGAAAAAAAATCCTCCAAATTTAAAAATCAATAAATTAATAAAATGGAATATATTTCTTTTTTTTTATTTTGCCTTACACTAATTTATTTTTTTGGAATTTACTAAGAATTGAACTCTGGACTTTTAAGTTATAAATCCAACACCTTATGTCATGAAATCATTTAAAGACGATAATATAAATGATTATATTTTTAATATTTTTATTGACATAACATTGCGTAATTGAATATATGTATAATACAATTTTAATATTTTATAATTGTGATTTTAGTTTAAGAATAAATAAATGTTTATTCTCTTGTTGTATTCGTGCAGAGTAAAAATTTATAAGAGTATATATTTATTTTGGTTCCTAAAAAAATTTTAAATTAAATATATTAGTCCCTAATTAAATTTAATTATTTTTTAATTTTTAATTTGTTATTCCGATAAGTCAAATTCATCTCCAAAATATATTTTAACTTATGAGCTTTAAGGACTTATTTAATTTATAAAATAAAAATTAAAAATTAAAAA
This sequence comes from Stylosanthes scabra, assembly GCA_036250425.1. Taxonomy (NCBI): domain Eukaryota; kingdom Viridiplantae; phylum Streptophyta; class Magnoliopsida; order Fabales; family Fabaceae; genus Stylosanthes; species Stylosanthes scabra. The sequence continues at coordinate 81,062 of JASCZI010030256.1, forward strand.
ATAATAATTTTTTATTGATGACTAATGTATTTAATTTAAAATTTCTGATATATACTCAATTTCTAATCTATCACGTGGTGTTAATTCATATCCGCTATAAAAACTAGTTATTGTGTTAATTTCTAAAACCAGCACCTCTCACATTCAGAATTCCATCTCACTATAATATACAGATACGAATATATTCACAATCGTAATGGCTATGAGTTTTAATTATGACACAGAAAATCAGGTTTTCTTCGCCCTCGATCTTCTTTTCCCTTAAAGATCTCTATGATGTTTGTTTTTCTTCTTAGTTCTTATGTTTAAATAACTGTGAAATAAAGATTGCATTGTTATTATCATATATATATAATTCTAACAATTATATTTTAAGAAAATATAAGCATACATGTATGAGCTATGTGTATATATATAATTTTATTAATTAGCTATTAAATCTTATTTATTTATTTTATTATTTTATTTCTTTTACAAGGAAATACTTTCAACTAATAATAAAAGCTCTAACTAGAAAGCCTTTTTAAAAATGAAATCATGGCAGGCTTGCAGCTGTTTATCAAATTAATTAAATTGTCACAAAAATAATTAAATTTATTATATCCGGCTAATTTGCATATCTAATTTTTTGAATATATACCTTGTTATAGGTACTTTTTACAGGAAATTCTTCAGTAAAATATGTGATATTAAATAGGCCTGAAAAGCGGAATAGCCTTAACTATGTCATGGTAAGTTCAAAATTCATAAGGAAAAAATGCATGGTAGGTATTTTTAAACTGTAAATTAAAGTTATGAGCTATCTATCTATCTACTGTAAATTAAAGTTTACTCTTTCCGGTCCTAATGATATTTTCTTTTTTAGAATAGAAGATATTTCAAAATTATTTAGAATCTCTTATAGTGTTTTTACAAAAATCTAGAACATTATTTATTTTTTTAATTAGCTTGTATTACGTTAGCTTAAATTAATGAAAGAAATTGAACAAAATAAAATAAAAATAAATAGTTATTTTTTGCAAGAGCGTGATAATATATATATATATAACAAAAACTCTTTACTGTTTTGTAGGTTTCTCAAATTTTAAAGAATCTAAGATTGCATGAGGATGACTTTTCAATAAAACTTGTGGTATTGAAGGTAAAAAAAAATTAAATTAAATAAATACAAGATTTGTTTTCATCCTCTGTAGGTATGGACATATATGTATAATATATAAAATGAGAAGAAATTAAAACGTAGTTGTTATTTTGTTTTGTCTTAATACCTCTTGTTTCAAAAGTGTAAACTACTAATTGGAGGGAGTACCTGAATGATTAGATCTTTAATATATCTTTATAGACAATGGTTTTTTTTAATTTTTTTTATAGGATTTCTTTTTTGTTTGCTTTATATTAATTTTTTCTCAATAGTTTAGGTAGTTAAGATTTTTTTTTTCTCACAACTAATATAGTTGTAAAGTTATTTATTGGAATTTCTTTTAGAAAAATATGGAGTATAAATTTTTAACATATTTGCTATATATTATTTATTAAAAAATTTTAAATATTTCCATTAATAGCAAACATGTGTGTCGTAGTCTCGTAGATTTAACTAACATGTACTACAGTTTAAGTTACTAATTGGAAAAAAAAATATAAAAAAATGTAAACTTTAAACTTATAATGCATTTTTTATATATTTATTAAATTTAAATTTAAATTTTTTATTAATAATAATCTTATCCTATGCTCATATGAAACATATACTAGCTAGCTAAAACTTTTTTTGGTTTTTAATTTTTCTTCTCTTTATATATGGACATAGAAGATGATGACGAAAATAAAATAAAATATTGGCTACGTTCTTAAATAATTAATTTCTTTAATTTCCTATGTTAATTAGGCTAATGGAAAAGCATTTTCAGTTGGTGGCGATATAATGTCATTAATTGCATCTTCACTGGCAGGTATAACTAAATCGTACACTCCAAAATTTTTCTTCTTCAAAATAAGTGATTTATTTAGATTTATTAAAAAATTGATCAGATATATAAATTATTAAATAAATAAAAAATCTAAGAGACACTTATTTTAAAAAATGTATTTGATTTATATTTTATTTTTAATATTTCCTGTTTCAGTAATTTTGTAAAAATAAAACTAAGAGGTGAAAGTTGAAAACAAAAGTTTTTTATTTTACTGTTTTCTATTTCTTTTTATAAAATTCTTTTAAATAAACACGAAAAATAAAAATGAAAACCAAACATGCTTTAAAATTATCCACCCATACATAATTCAGGGTTAATAAACAAATTGATGCTCGAAAAATATTTCATTTTTTAAATTAGTCTTCAAAAAATTTTATTAATTATACTAGTTCCTAAAAAATATAATCATCAATCATTTTTCAATCAGGTAATGATATGTCATTTTTAAAAGTCATATGTCATAAAATGATTGAATGATGTATCATCTATCAACTAATTATTCATTAATATATCATCATCTAATTGGTAAAAAAATCAATTTAATTGAAAATTATATCTTTTAAGACTAATATAAATAACAAATTTTTCTAAAATTATTTTGAAGAGTACAATATCTTTCAAGAATCAATTAGAACGTTAACACATGATCTTGATCTAAACTCGGGTGAATGATGAAATCAGGACATTGGACATATCCTCTAAGATTTTTCAGGAAGCTATTCATGTTGAACCATTTATTTGTTACCTACAAAAAGCCCATTGTGAGTTGTTACTTATATATAATAATGTGTATATATTTTAGTTTTATAAGTCCTAATAATCTCACACATTTAAATAAATTATGGTTTTAGTTGCTTCAATTTTCAACTTCAGGTTTCTCTAATTAATGGAGTGGCCCTGGGAGCAGGAGCGGTTCTTTCCATGAACGCAACCTTTAGGGTTGTGACAGAAAATACTGTATGCTTCTCTTCCCAAATTACAATTGCAACTCGTAATAATGAAAGTTTTATATGATTTGATCCAATAGCATTCTCCTTTTTTATACTTCCATATCATCCAAGCAATTATTAATATAAAAAATATTTATTTTTACTGATATCATTGCATAATTAAGTGGACGTCTACTAAAATTATTTGACATTAATGATCATGTATCAAATTGAATTTTTTAAACTATACATTATAAAACCTAGCTACAGCTATATATTAATTTTCCCACACCAAAGGGAGATGGATTAGTTGGTTGAAACTAATTTGAATCGTATATCTAATATTACTCATTATAAAATAACTCATTATTTTCTTGTTATATATATAAATTGGATATGCTAAAGTATCGTTTTCGTCCCTAACTGTTGGGATAAGTCTCAAATATGTCCTTAATGTTTAGAACATTCTATTTATATCTTAACGTTTTGAAATCGTATCAATCTTGTTCCACTATGAAGTAATGCTAAAAGTTTCTAATGAAGACACGCATGTACATATTAGTTCACGACACCAAAATATTATAAATGACAAATTTACTTTATTCATGCCTATTATTATTTTTCTCGTCGTACGAACATAACACAAAGACAAAAAAAAAAATCACATAATGTTTCTTCTTCTTAATCCAAACATTATCATTCTTGAATTGTTCGAGTGGGATCGTAGATTAAAATTACATATAGAAAGGTGTTGGTTAGTCAACTTCGCATTTGAGAAGAAAAATTGTTGGGATTTATTATAATAACGTTAATAGTGAGATAAAATTGATACGATTTTAAAACATTAGAGATATAAATAGGACATTCTAAACTTAAAGACTTTTTAGAACTTAATTCAAACGTTGGGAGGAAAACGATACTTTACCCTTCAAATTTTGATTAAATTTGAGAGCTGAATATATACTGACTCAATATTTGTTAAGGATGAGACTCTCGTAGATATATACTACTATAGTTAACTAAATCTAGCTTACGTGTACTTTAAGTTAACTGTTACTTATAACTGTTTTTTATCTCTGTTATATCACTGGTGTTGGTGTATGGGTTAACCAATTAAAAAATAAAATTCAGTTTCACACTATTTTCTCTCTTTTTCTTTTAATTCCAATTATATCAAATCGGTTATTGAATTATTTCTAGATATTTGCATTGCCAGAGGTACAAGTTGGAATCTATCCGGGGAAGGGTTTATCTCACTTCCTTATTAGGCTTCCGGGCTATTTTGGTAGATATATTTTTCTTTGATCTATGTAATATATGTTTGTAGGTGTGTTAAAAGATTTCAGGTTTTTCAAAAGAACCTTTTAATTATTGCACTGTACTGTTTACGAATATTCAAGATAATAAACTTTTTTATTAAAATAAATAACTATATTTAATTTTATCCTTAATATTTTTAATTTTTATGAAAACTATCTATAGATGTTATCAATTTTGTCCCTAATATTTTAAATGAAGTTAATGATAAGTAATAATAATTTTGATGCAAATTAAATTGAAAACATTATGAACAAAATTAAATAATAAGAATTTTAAGAAAAAAAGTCACATACAATAGAAATAAAAACATACTTTACTATAATAAGCGAGTAATATGCTGAAAAAGTGTAATATGTTTTACCATAAAAAAATTAACTAAGTAACAAATTAAACACATGTTATGCATATGAATTCTTTTTTATATTATATATGATGACAATGACTTTTTTAAAAAAGAATAATTTATTTTCACTAGTAAAATCCATTGGTTATTAATTTAGGGTTTAAGGGAAGAATAGCCAATCTATTTAATTTATTTATTCACTAAATTTGATGCAGGGGAATATTTAGGATTAACTGGAACACAATTAGATGGAGCAGAAATGATAGCATGTGGTTTAGCCACACATTTCATTCCTTCAATGGTATAAATTCTTTGGAGGTCCAACTAGATAAAATTTATTTGATATAAGCTTATTTAAAGTTGATAGTAGATTTTTTTTAATTTAAAATAATTTATAATAAAAAGAAAGTCTACAAATATTTGCTATTGTTAATAAGTTTTTGGATGTATATAACAGAAGTTAAATTCACTGGAAAATGCCCTACAAAATATTGCTTCTTCAAATGTATCAACAATTGCCACCCTAATTGAAACTTTCACAGAGAAGGCAAATATGAAAGAGGATAGTCCTTTCAAGAGGTAATTAACGACATTAGAAACTTGACACTTTTTTTTTTTTTTTTACATATGAAATCTGAGAATTACTGAGGCAGCTAATAGTGGAAACTAATAATTCTACTTTTCAAAAAAAAAAAAAAACATAAAGATTGGAGATTATAAACAGATGTTTCTCAAAAGGGACGGTGGAAGACATAATTCGTTCCTTGGTAAGTATAATAATAATGTGCTTAATTATGTACATATCCTTTTCTGTATATTATTTTGCTGAAAATTTACTTAGCTTATTAGAAAATATAGATTATAATTTTCAAAATGATTATTTAAAGGAAAAGGAATTAGAAAATGGGGAAGAAAAGTGGATAACAAATGCATTAAGCTCTATGAGGTTGGCATCTCCCTTAGCTCTCAAGATCTCTCTTAAATCAGTAAGTATACTTATAATTTTTAGTTAATTAATTGTAATAAATTGTTGTTAATTAGTGACTAAAGTCAGATGAATTTCTTGCTTCTTAGATCAGGGAAGGTCGTCAAGCACAAAATATTGAACAATGTTTTTATGAGGATTATAACGTTGTTAGTCATATCTTTAGAAGAACTGTCAGTAATGATTTTTACGAGGTAAATATTCTCAGTAGAACACCATTTTAAAAAAAAAAAAAAACAACTAAAGTAAATTAAATTAGTTTTGCTACCATTAAGTCAAATTAAAAAGTGCGCATAAAATATAAATAGGGTACAAGGGCAAAGGTGTTTGATAAAGACAACAAGCCCAAGGTATGTAAGTCTTATATCCTAAAATGATCAATTATTTTTTATTTTTATTTTTTGTAACTGTATGTACGTTGTGTGTTTTAATTAATTTATTTATTTTGGTTATTATTAATCCAGTGGGATCCTTCAAAGGTAGAGTTAGTAAGTGAAGAAATGGTGGAGCAATGCTTCAGAAATGTCAACGATGAGGAATGGGAGTCTCTGCAACTCCCTAATCGATCAAATATAATAATTCCCAAATTGTAATAAGCTGAAAATTGCAGATTCTGTTGTATATCTTCTGACTCGATACTCGATGTATATGTCTTTAGTAATCATTAGTGAAGATATGTAAGAGTGGGAGACAATAGATAAAATCAACTCATCCACTAATTAAAAATCATCTTATTTTGTATTTTTTAATTGTTGTTGAAATAATTGAATAATATTAGATATAATAAATATATAATTATGAATGTTATATGCTTATTATATATACGAAATTATGAATTAATATAATATTATTATAAATAATGCTACAGAATCAATGTTATGAAGTTATTAAAGAGTTAATAAATTTAATTAAAAAGATGATGAAATTAGAAAATCGAAGAAAAAGAAAGAAAAAGAATATTCACCGACACCAATTCTATTAATTCTGTAGTATATGGTACATTAATATTAATATTAATATCAATAGAAATGTGAATGTACATGGTACATTAATATATGTTTTTTAATTTTGGTAGTTTTTAATATTGAAATAGTAGGAGCCTTCAAAGGTAGAGTTGGTTAGTGAAGAAATGGTGGATCAGCATTTTAGAAATATCAATGACGATGAATGGGAGCCTTTACAACTTCCTCAAAGATCCGATCCTCCAATCATAATAACCTGCAGATTAGGTCACCCATCTTCTGATGTAGTTTCTTGTGTTCTTAAGTCTTGTAACATTCCCTTTGAAGTGTCCACTTCTGTTTGTGTTTCTTGTTGTCTAGGGAAGTCACAACAACTCCCTTTTGCTGATTCAAATACAGTTTATAATAATCCATTAGAGCTTGTATACACTGATATTTGGGGACCTTCCCCAGTTCCAGCAATAAATGGAGCACGTTATTACTTGCATTTTATTGATGCACATACCAGATTTACTTGGATTTATCTCTTGCATCATAAGTCTCAAGTTCAATCAGTTTTTATGCAATTTAAGAAAATGGCAGAGCTACAATTAGGAGTGAAAATGAAAATGTTGCAATCTGATAATGCAAAAGAATATACTGTGCTAACAAAATTGTTGAGTGATGAAGGAATTCAACACAAGTTTTCTTGTCCCTATGTTCATCAGCAGAATGGCACTGCTGAACGCAAGCACAGACACATCACAACGGTTGGCCTAACACTCTTAGCAGAATCAGGGCTGCCAATGAAGTATTGGGGAGAGGCTTTTGTCACAGCTACCCAACTTATCAACTTGTTACCCACACCGGTTTTAAAGTTCAAGTTTCCTGCTGAGAAACTATATGGTAGATCACCTTCTCTTGATATGGTTAAAGTCTTTGGCTATCTCTGTTTTCCGCACACTCGTCCTTACAACAAACACAAACTTCAGTTTCGGTCTGAACCCTGTGTATACTTAGGACCTGCACCTCAATATAAAGGCTTCAAGTGCCTTATGAAATCAGGCAACATAATAGTTACAAGGCATGTAATCTTTGAAGAAACGATATTTCCCTTCAAGGACCCACAATTCAATTTCTTTAACACTTTGAACCCCACACCTCCTCACCCTCTAAGCCATGTTCCATCAATTCCCTTAATCACTAATACCACACCTCAACCTCATCCGATACCTATCTTACGCCCCACCAGAAGAAACACACCACAACCCACTGCATCAGATCTACCCCCGCTTCCTCGAACTCAAAATACTCATTCCATGATCACTAGAGCTAAAAATGGCATTCGGAGACCAAGAGCATTCTCTGCTGGACTCACACCGTTGGAGCCAAAATCAGCAAAAGAAGATTTAACAATTCCCCATTGGAAACAAGCAATGGATGAAGAATATGCTACATTAATGAGAAATCATACTTGGGAAATAGTTCCCTTGCCCCTTGATAGAAAAGCTATTGGGAACAAGTGGGTATTTAGGGTCAAATATCATCCTGATGGCTCCATTAACAAGTACAAGGCAAGACTTGTTGCCCAAGGTTTTCATCAAAGGCCTGGTTTTGATTACAAAGAGACCTTCAGTCCTGTTATTCGGCCTACCACTATCAGAATTTTGCTCACTCTTGCTCTCTCAAGAGGATGGCCAATCAAGCAAATTGATGTGAACAAGCCTTCTTAAACGGTGACCTCAAGGAAGAAGTGTATATGCGACAGCCTTATGGTTTTGAAGTTGATAGTAATAAGAATATGGTGTGTAAATTGACTAGGTCTCTCTATGGCCTCAAACAAGCGCCTCGAGCATGGTTCCTCAAGCTTACTGGTACACTTGAGAAAATGGGTTTTCAATCAACCAAGTCTGATGTCTCCCTCATGTACAGGTCCAGTGCCTTCTCCGCTGTTTTTCTCCTCATTTATGTTGATGATATCATTGTCACAGGGACCTCTGCTGCAGCTATTACTGAAGTTGTATCAACCTTGAATACTAATTTTGCTCTCAAAGACATGGGGAACCTTCATTACTTCTTGGGTATTGAAGTAAGGCCTGTGGTTGATGGTTTACTTCTTACTCAATCGAAGTATATGACTGATTTGCTTAAGAAGGCAGGTCTAGAAAATTGCAAGCCTCTACCGACACCAATGACTTCCAATTTAAAACTTTCAGCTACTGATGGGGATTTGTTTGACAATCCTAGCCTATATAGATCTATTGTGGGTAGTCTCCAGTATCTGACAGTTACTCGCCCTGAACTTGCCTTCTCTGTGAATAAGGTATGCCAGTTTATGCAGGCTCCGCGTCAAAGTCACTGGAAAGTAGTGAAACGCATTCTTCGCTACATACAAGGGACACTAACCTTTGGGCTTCACTTACAGCGCTCGAAAGATCTCTCTATCACTGGATATAGTGATTCAGATTGGGCGTCAGATCCTGATGATCGCAAATCTACTGCTGGATTCTGTGTGTATATGGGTCCTAACTTGATCTCTTGGCCTCTAGAAAACAAGTTTCTGTATCTCGCTCTAGTACCGAAGCCAAGTATCGTGGAGTGTGTAACCTTGCTACTGAGCTCCTTGCAATCAAGCAACTTCTGTTTGAGATTCATGTTTTACTACCTGTTCTTATCATGTTATGTGATAACCAAGGTGCTGTCCTTATGTCTGCCAATCCGGTTCAACACTCCAGATCGAAGCACTTTGAGACAGATCTATATTTTCTTCGTGATTACATTGCCAAAGGAAGACTGCGCATCAGCCATATCCCAGGAGATCAACAAATAGCAGATATCATGACCAAAGCCATTGCTTCAGACAAGTTTCTTATGTTTCGAAACAAACTCAGTCTGCAAACTCATAGCACCCTGAGTTTGAGGAGGGATGAAAGGATAACAGATTCAGTTACACATTAGTTACACTATAACCGTTGATTAGTTTCATATTAACTGAGCTGTCATGTGATTAGTTAAGTATTAGTAGCTTGTATATATACCTGAACTCATTGTATCACTGCAAATATAATCACATTCTCTCATCTCATTCTTTCACTACTGTTACTCTCTTTTATCTCTCTCTCTACTCTTTCTATCTACACTGGGAGTCTGATACCTTTCACTTAGCTTAGGTTTAGCTTTCTAACATTTTCTAATTTTCATCAAATTGAAAATTTAGAATATCTCTTCTTTGAACGAAATTCTTATTTGACTAAATTGGTATTTAAGATGTTATTCTGTTATCTTTTAATTAGAGCACATGGCCTATAATTGTGTTCAAAAGTGTCCCCTTCAAACTGCTGTTTATCAAACTCATAGATATGATTTTTACTAATTGCCTTAGACTTTTGCCACATATATATGTATAACTTCTATGTAACGAAATATAAAGAGTTGGAAAATATGTGTAAAAAATGGAAAATAGGAAAAATTGTACAAAGATAAATGAATTAGAGACGGAACATTAGGAGTGAATACTATTTAGCATGTGGAGTAAGAAATATAGGTTTGGAACCTCCAATAAAAGATGACTTTTTAAAAAAAAAATGAAAATGACACATAAAGTCATATTCTAGAATTTATATTTTTAGAAATGTTAGATAAACATCCATTTTAATTTATTTTAGTCATTATTTATAACCATCAACTCTCATTACCTTTAATTTATAGTTTAACATTATATTTTAACCAACATCTTTTAATGAAAAGACTAAATGATGATTAAAATAAATCTAAATTAATGATTATGTAGCATTATTTCTCTTATTTTTTATATGTGGGTTACAAGAACACCAGGAAATATATGTACCTAACTACCTTTGGTGAAAAAAAGATAATCCATTTATTTTGCATTGCGTAAGGGTTGAAATGTGAAAATTTGATTTAAAGTATAGTCAATTCAAAATTTATACAATCTTAAAATGAGAAATTAGATTATGTTCTTTTTTATTGTTGTCTAGATTTTGGATTGTTCCCATGCGAGCTGCAGGAACAAATTTTTTTTTGTTGAAAATAACTTAGAAAATTAGCACACTAGGCGTGAGAAATCTACAACTTTAATGAACTAATATTGTATAAACAAATTATTAAAGAGAAATTCAAAGAGAATATGAGCAAGCAAAATAGAAGAAGATAATAGTTGAACCACTACAATACTGATGAATACTTTATTGTGTGACAATGTAATTTATACTTATGTATTTTTTGTAATTTATTTTCTTTTAGTGATGAAATTTGATTCGTTTTTATTTTTATGACAAGATTACGACACTAATGTTTGAAAACAAAAAATCCATGATGAAAGATTTGTAGCTCTGCACATAATTTTAGTTTCAATTTTAGTGTTGTGATCGAACAAATTCAATTTGTAGTTCCAAACATAATAGTAGATTTCGAGAAATTTTAAGAAGTAAATATTAAGGTATATTTGTTTTTGTTTAAATAATTTTATTAACAGTGAAATGACAATTACAACCTTTGAGTCATAATAAGCACAACAATTAAAAAGATTAAAAGAGGGATATATCCCAAATAGAATTGTAATATACTCATGAAAGAGAATAAGGAAATGAAAGGAAACGCCGAAGAAAAGCGTATACGATGGGGATGGAATCTATGTTAAGTAAAGAATATACTATAAATAAATTTAATAACGTTTATAAATAACTAATTTATAAATTATATTTGTAAATTTTCATCTCGATTTTGTTATACATAATAACATAATAATTTTTGTAAATTATATCTTAGTTAATTTAATAATGGATGATTTAATACCTTCAAAGCATTAAATAACTTACTAATCTTTATATTTATTTGTTTAAAATAAATTAATTATTTATTTTTTAAAGTAATTTTATCATTGAAGGGATGAATAATATTCAATAACATTGACAGAGTGAACAATATATTTTTAAAAGTGTCTGTTTATCCGCTTAAAATAATAAAATTATTAATTATAAGTTTATAACATATTACAAAACAAATAAAATTTTATAAGTTTTCTAATCATTTAAAAAATTATAAAACGAATAAATTTTAATTAAATAAGAATTATTTGGTAAAAAAAATTATATTATACATAATCATTAGAATAAGAATTATTTGGTAAAAAAATTTCTAAACAACTAATATATAACTTAAAAATTTATTAATTATTATAATAAAAAATTAGTGAATGAGGCTCTAAAAAACTAATATATAATTAATAATATATCACTTTTTTTATAAGAAATAATATATCACTTTAACATTGTTTAGAAATAAAATTACAAAAAAGACTTTTTAAAATACTTAAGTATAAAATAACACATAATAAGTAATAAGCATATTTTATGTGTTGATAATTTTTGGCACTTCTAAACTTTAACTTATTGCATAATCCTCTCTTGTACAATCTTCCCTTCATTTTATCTCTCTTTTTCTCTCTTTTTTTTTCTTTAATATAAAATATTATGATTGGTGATATTAAAAATTTACAATTTATATATCTTAATTCATAAAATTCATGCAAAACACATAAAAGGTATGGCAAAAATTCATTGTTTGATTTAAACATCTTTAACTAAACAACACAGATTGTTTATGAGAAAAAAAACATTAAAAAAATGAAAAGAGAATAATGCCAATATTAAATTAATAAATATTATTTAAATAATAAATTAAACGTGTGAATAATATATATTTTAAAATTATAATAACTACCATAATAACAACAACAAAATCATGTCCCATTAGGTGTGGTCGATAAAATTATAATAATTAATATTTTAAAATTAATAAAAAAAATGGTTCATTAATACCTATGAAGGCACTAGTGTATAATATGTCTATCCCATGTATGTGTCATGCTGTGTTTCGTAGCTTATTAGGCATGCTGGTTTAGAATTAAATAACAGTTAACACATTTCATTGTCATCACATGTGTGATAAGCTTAACTATAAATTTCATTTAATCTCCTATTGAAAAATATTTTTATCTATTACAAGTTCCACATCCATCAAGGATATGGTCTCTTGAAAATATATAAATGTGAGACATCTTTCACCTCATGAGCTAGTTTTTGAGGTTGAGTTAAACTCACCTAATCTCAATTCTAATATGGTATCAGAGTCTATCTGATCCAATGATGTTAGACCACCCACCAGACATTTCTCATTTCATGAGCTAGCTTTTGGGATTGAGTTAGGCCTACCTAATCTTAATTCTAACATTATCGTTTCATTAATGACTAAACAACAAAACGTGTAACGAGAAATACCTAAAACTTTTCATATAGAAAATATAGCTTGTCTTTATAAGTTTTTTGAATTACTATTTTTATTTTTCATTGTATATTTAAAATCATATATAATTAATTATATAACAAAAAGTAGTCTAAGTAAAAGAAATATACTTCAGTAGTGAAACGAACTCTGACAAACCTTGTCTTGAGGAAGTTTTTTACAAAAACTTTAAAATATAATAGGGTATTGTAAAATTTGACATATAAATCATTGAATTTGGTGGATATACAAGGGATTAAGTAGAATTTGATTTAGAAGCATTCGAGTTGGAAAATATCCCAGTTAACCGAAAAGGGGATGATAAGTAACATTTGGTGAATTAATCATTTTAATTTACAATGATTTTGCAGTTTTAAATTCAATTTTTTTAATATTAGAAAAAAAATAATCAATTAATCTTGGTGTACACCTCTTTTTGGTGTACACCTCTATCCAAGTCCCAACGAACATGTTTTTACTACTAGAACGAACATGTTTTTAAAAGCAAACGAACATGTTTTTAACATGTTCGTGTCAACTATAAAATATGTTCGTTGTATATATAGATTTCTATTTGTGCACGAACAGAATATTACTACTAGAACGAACAGGTTTTTAAAAGCAAACGAACATGTTTTAAAACCTGTTCGTGTCAATTATAATAACATGTTCGTTGTATATATAAAAACTTGTTCATTTGGAACTTAGATAAAGGTGTATACCAAAAAGAAGTGTACATGTAGCTTTGTTGAAAAATAATATAGAACAACAAAAATAAAGAGTTTTGCTTGGATAAATTAGAGATGTATGTTTTTAAAAAACGAAAAAAAACAAACAATAAAAATGAAAGAATGAATTTATTAATAAAAATAATAATATAAATACATTTATTACTGTAATAGTAAAATAATTTAATCTTAACTATATTTTTTTTTTTGGTAAAGTAATCTTAACTATCTAAAATAATCTAACGATTTAAATTATATTCTCACATTTTCACGTAAATTTTCCATTCTTATTAAATACACTCCCTGTATATATACATTGCTAAGATCAGGGTAGCACCTCTCACATTTAGAAATCCATCTCACTATAGTATACCAATACGATCCATATCCATAATATGGCTCTGATGAGTTTTAATTATGACACAGAAAACCAGGTCTTCCCCCCTCCCCCTGCCTAATCTTCTTCCCTTAATTAAAGATCTCTATGATGATGTTTTGTTTCTCCTCTTGTCTCAAGCAAAATTTACAATGAAATCCTTGTAGTGTTTATCAAATTAATTGAATTAAATAATATCCAACTAATTTGCATATCTAGTTTTCTGAATATATATGCCCTTTTATAGGTACTTGTAACAGGAAATTTCGCTGTAAAATATATGATATTAAATAGGCCTCACAAGCTGAATAGCCTTAACTATATAATGGTAAGTTATTAGCGTATACGTCCTAGCTAGTTTGGCTATTATTCTTTCCGTTTCATATATATATATATATTTCTTTTTTACTGTTTTGCAGGTTTCTCAAATTTTAAAGAATATACGATTGTATGAGAATAACTTTTCAAGCAAACTTTTGATATTCAAGGTAAAAGATATACCAATGCAATATTTGTTTTCATCCTCCTTATTAGATTTGTTTTAAAGAAACTAACATTTTCTGTTATTTTGTTTACGAGGTAATAAAAAAAATGTTATATATACACATAAAAATCAATTACATCAATGTAGTAACTATGTATTTGTATATATGGAAGCATTTTCAGTATACTGAACCAAGTGTTTTTATATTTTTAGTTGTTAATTTTTTATATATATATTTTATAATTAAAATTAATTAAGATCAACGGTTAAAAATACAATGATACATATAAAAATATAGGAAATTGAATAAAAAAGTTAAAAGGTTTTATTAATATTAACATATGTTTTTAGAATATATAATAATAATTGAAGAATGCTTTTTTATTTTCTATCTTTATTCTTTTAATTAAAACGTAATTACTTTCTTTATTTAATTTCCCATGTCAATAATTAGGGTAATGGAAAAGCTTTTTCAGCTGGGGCTGATATGGTGTCAATAATTGCATCTTCACTGACAGGTATATCTATTTTATCATATACTCTTTTTATATATTTTCAATATAAGTATTTATATATATATATATATGAGAAAGTCTTGAGAGCCAACGTTTGAGAGTTAATATCAATTTTTTTTTCTTTTCTCTTTTCTCTTTTATCACTCACTATTTCCCTAATTACACTCATGAACTTTCTATGAACTCCTTAACGTTGGCTTCCTAGCATTACTCTATATATATATATATATATTTGTTAAAAAGTAGTAGTGTTCAAATATATTAATTTTTCAATAAAATTACAAAGTCAACGAGACACTTGTTCGAAAAAAGTTTTTTCATTTATGTTTTTTATTTTCAATATTTTCTATTTTTAAAATATTACCAAAAAATAAAACTAAGTAGGATATATATAAAAAGTGAAAATTAAACATGATCTTATTATTTGTACTACTTTTTCTATTCTTTCATAAATTCTAAAAGGAATACTGGGAAGAATAAAAAATATCTCTAATTAAAATTACTAGCAGATTATAATCTTGTGAATGATGAAAGCAGGACATTGGACCTATACTTTAAGATATTACAGGGAACTACTCACGTTGATGCATTTCGTTGTTACCTGCAGAAAGCCTACTGTGAGTTGTTGCCTAATATATAATAATGTTTCGTTTTCTAAGTCCTCGTCACACATGTGAATTAATGGTTTTAATTGCTTCATAGATTTCTACTTTTTTAATTTTAATGCTGTGCTTAAATGGGTGACATACAATATTATTGGTCGGAGTATTACAAATATGTGAGAGGCGTTATCAACACAAGACGATTATGACAATTTAATTTACAATCATGTCAGATAACCAAAAAAAATTCAACCAACATCAGTTAACAATTTAAATTAAATGTTCTATTTCTTTAAATTTCAGATGTTCTGATTTTAGGTTTCGAATATTCTATTTCTACAAAAAATAATAAGGTTGACTGAGATTGTTTTAGGTTTGAGATGTTCTATAACTTTCATTGTGGATGTTCTACAAATAATAATTTCGAATGCTCTATTTTTTATTGGCTGATTTGTTGGTTAGAAAATTATTGATTACTATATTTTCGTTTTTTAATTTGTTTTTAAATTTTAAAAAGATGCAGTTTGGTATAATTCACCTCTCCGAATTGTACTTTGAAAATTAAAAAAAAAATATTTTTATATTGTCGAATTACAAACTCGACCTAAAACAAGATAAAAAGACACTAAAATACCATATAATAATTCATCAAAATTTCTTTCTAACATTGCCATCTATTTCAAGGATAGATTATCAAAACATAGAATATCATTACAATTCTTAATAAAATAAACACAACCCATATTGTATATTCGTAGAAAATAATTCTATTTGTACACCAAAATCAGTTACCACATCAGTCATCAATGTCTAATACACATTGAAATACAAAATACATGTGTAGTTTAACTCATTATTAGTGTATTTAGTATTTCAATGCGTATTATACATTAGTAGCTAATTTGGTGGATGATTTTAGGGTACATCTTTGTAGATCACCTCCACATCCATGTAAATCACCAAATTTTGCGGTATTTATGGATATCACACTTTAGCTCCCAATATATAAAAAGTTTAGCCCCGAATTTTAAGGTTGGTTTTGAATTTCAGGTTTCTCTAATTAATGGAGTGGCCATGGGAACAGGAGCGGCTCTTTCCACATACACAACCTTCAGCATTGTTACAGAAAATGCTGTATGCTTCTCTTCCTAAATTACTATAATTGTAACTTGTAATGAAAGTTTTATAGATTCAATCCAATAAAAATTTCTTAGCAGCTAATAAAAATTAAACTAACAAATTAAACTAACAATATAGAGTTATGTAATGTCATCTCCAGTCCCTCTTATGATCAAAATAAGACGATAGTGAATTTTTAAAGTTTCACTAACATAGCATTGATCTTGACACATTTTTTTTTTGTGTGACTATCTTGACACATTTGATGAATTACGATTATTTAATTTGTAGGTATTTGCTATGCCAGAAACACATATAGGGTATTCTCCAGACGTGGGTGCAAGTTACTTCCTATCTAGGCTTTCGGGCTGTTTTGGTAATTGACAAGTAGCTCCCCATCGTATCGGAGACCTTTGAGAACGGTTTTATCCTGCATCACGAATGATTTTATCTGTGAAATCAAATTTAAATTGAGTTTTTGAAATTTTGATAAATGATTTGTGATTCTATTATCGAGATAATCTTGAGTTTTAAAGATATCATCTTCCTTTGTTTTTTTTAATATCATTCTTTTTAATTTTATTTAATATTTATATTTTTAATTCTTGCAGAGATCTCACTTTCTCTTGCTTTGATTGTTCAAGTTAAACCCAACTCATATGTATTATTTTTTCAATGAAATAAATTACAACTATCTTTGATAAAAAATAAAAAAAAACATTTAAAATGTTAGATAATAAACACATTTAAATTATTATATATTTAACACGTTGCAGACACAACTTGAAAATGTCTACCATTCTTAATTATTTTTCATAAAATTCCCTTGACAGTGAATCAATCTAATTATTTATTTTACCAAATTATTATATGCAGGGGAGTATTTAGGGTTAACTGGAGCTCGTTTGGATGGAACAGAAATGGTTGCATGTGGATTAGCTACACATTTTATCGATTCTAGGGTAATTATAATAATAATAATAATAATAATAATAATAACAATAATATGATATGCATGTAAATATGTAATTACTGGACTCGTTATGTAACCAATTTATTTCACATTTGCAACTTTGATTTATCATTTCTTATCAATTCTATATTTTTTGCTTTCCATTCTGTATAATAGAAGCTTAATACACTGGAAAATGCCCTACAAGAGGTTACTTCTTCAAATGTATCAACGATTGCAGCTTTGATAGAAACCTTCACGGAGAAACCAAACTTGAAAAAAGATAGCCCTTTCAATAGGTAATTAATTTAATGAAATCATTACGAAGACATATTTTAATTATTCTTCTTTTAATTAGGATATTATTATATATGTGTGCACTATTTGGGAATTGGCACAATAATTCATGTCAACTAATCCTGTTCCCACTATGAAAACAAAGATTGGAGATTATAAACAAATGTTTTTCGAAAGGGACAGTGGAAGATATAATTCAATCCTTGGTAAGTATATATATATCTGTTGAATTGAAAACATGCTTGGAATGAAATTATCACAATTTTAAAAATTATTTATACAGGAAAATGAAATAGAAAATGGAGGAGAAGAAAAGTGGATAACAAATGCATTAAGCTCTATGCGCTCTTCAAGTCCCATTGGTCTCAAGATCTTCTTAAAATCTGTAAGTATATAAATTATTCTTTGTTATTGTACAAATTTTTGCACTAATTATTAATTAATTGGTGACTGAAATCATGAATTTGGCATTGATGTTTTTCAGATCAGGAAAGGCAGAATACAAAACATGGAACAATGTCTTTACCGGGATTATAACATTGCTTGCCACTTCATAAGAAGAACAGTAAGCAATGATTTATACGAGGTGAATATTTAAATAATTTTTCCGGTGAATAATATATAAAGCTAAGCAAGTTTAGCTAATAAATGAACAGTTCCAGGATTATTATATAAACTAATTTAATACATATATCCACTTTGGTTAAGTTCTTATTAGTAAAAATTACGGATTGCATTTGGTTTTTTATGTGATTAAAAAAAAGTGTATTTAAAAATTAAAGTTATATCTTATGATGTTGCTATTAGATTGGTTATACTTTATGGTATAGAGTGTTGGGCGACAGTTAAAGAGAAACATGAACATAAGTTAAGTATGACAAAAATGAAGATATTGAAATAGATGAATGATCATGCACGATTAGATATAATAAGGAATGAGGATATAAGAGAGAGATGGAGTAGCAACTATTGTTTAAAAAAATGATAGAATTGCATCTGAGGTGATTTAAGCATGTGAGAAGAAGGATAAGATGAAAGATAGCTAAGAGGTGAAATCGTGAGAAGAAGACCATTCATAAAATAGTTAAAAGAGTTCTACATATATATAAACAATTTTTTTATAGACATAATACATATGATAGAGTTCAATAACATCGTTTGATTTATAGAGTCGATCTCACCTGGTGAGAGATGCAATACTTTTGTTGTTGCTGTTGTTTGGTTAAGTTCTTAGAAAATGAACGTGTCATAGATCAATATTAATAACTAGCTGCTAATAATAAGTCTATGAAGAGATTGAGATTGATTTTATTTGCCTACTAATAATGATGTCATCTCTTTGAATTTTGGCAATTTATTCAAATTAAACTTGTGAATAGGGTTCGAGAGCAAAGCTGTTTGATAAAGACAACAAGCCTAAGGTAAAACTCATATTAATTTCATTAATAAAAAGTGATATTGATTGCATATAATATCTCCTAGCTAATTTTATGCGTTAGATATAAATAATGACTTGGCTTACATTTCTTTTCCTTATTATTATTTTAATTTTGTTTCTATTTTTGAAATAGTGGGAGCCTTCAAAGCTAGAGCTGGTGAGCGAAGAAATGGTGGATCAGCACTTTAGAAATGTGATTGACGATACATGGGAGCCCGAGCCTTTACAACTTCCTCAGAGATCCGATTCTCCAATCATACCCTACAAATTATATAAATCTATCCAAGACATATGCTCTAAGCTCTGATCTGGTGGGTGAAGGTCAAGCGAGGAAAAAAAAAAGTATTTACATCAACTGCGGTTAAACTCATCTAATTTTGTGACGGTTTTTTTTTAAAATCATTATAAAAACCGTCGGCATTACCAATTTGGCTGCGGTTCATTCAATCTGCTGCTAATATTCAATTCGTTACTAACATGCTGGCTATTTGCCGAATTTGCTGTAGTGTTGTAATATGAACTATGGAGTATGTAAGTTTGTACTTGTTTGTAATGTATGCAATGAATAATTTGATAAATATTCGTGGTAATTAAAGTAGCTAGATAGCTAGCTGCAATAATAATATAATTATTGATATGGCATAAACACAGCAGTGTCTAGTGTCTACAAATGTAAAGCTACCAAATATGTAGTTTAATTTTGGCTAGAAAATGTATAGGCAGTCAACGCTTTTATTCTTAATATTATTAGCTATTTTTTTTCTTCTAATATTCACTTTTTGGAATTTTAGAATTTAAGGTGATTTAGAATTTAGGGTCTAATAAGATTTAATTTAGAGTTTAGGGTAAAAGAATAATTTTAAAAAATTAGTTGATATATTGATCGAAAAGTTGAAAATAATATGAAAATAATTATATAATTATTTTTATTAATATGAAAATAATAATAAACAATAATTAGACATTTATTTTATGATTGTTGTGATTCACACTTAGTTTCATATAAGACACACTTATATACAAAACTATAAAGCTCTGTGTTAATAGATAGGAAAAAAAAATTAACTTATTTTCAGAGGCGGGGCTGGAAATTACGTAAAGGTGTGAAAAAGTATTAAGTTATTTTTAATGAATGTTAAGCTTGTATTTGAAGGAACGAATAGTAATGAGCAATTAAATTTTTTATTAAAAAAATTCATAAATAAAGTTGCTTTTAATAAAAATAACATATATGATGATTTTTTTGTCAGACATATATGAATTTTTTTTGTTTCAGGTAAGATATATAAATTGATTTTTTTTTTCTAATCTTTTGAAGATAATATATATGATTTTTCTCGACATATATAGTATTCAGTGTTTTATGCATAAATATATAATGTTTTTTTTTGGTTTTCATATTCTATGCTTTATTTTTAATAAGGAAAAGGAAGCTAAGTGTGGTGTTCTTGAATATTAGGCCTTTAATGTTTTAAGATTGTGTGTTTATAACAAAGTCTGACATTGAAATAGAGACAAAGATATATAGATTAAGAGATAAATACTAAGAGATAGATACTAACAGAAATTGAAAAATATAAATTGAATTAAATTTATTATTGTGTTTAGTTTAAAATTTATTAAAGATAAAAATTGAGAGATAAAAATTGAATTAAGTGAATATAGAAGGATTAAAAGTTAATATTATAACTTTTAAAATTAAATAAAAGTATTTAAGAAAAATATAAAATTTTCCATTTTCCTTCCCATAAATTACAATCCTATGTGTCTTTACTTTTTTTTTTTTGAAATACTAAAGGAAGCGAAACTTTGAAAACTGAAATTAAAATTTTTGTTTCAATGTTTAATATCAAACTAAATCGAACTTCTGTGAAATTTACTTTGTGTTTGTAGAAATAACAACTTAGAACTTAGAAAATCTAAGCAAAGATCAATTAAAGAATAAATATGAACAATTATGCATATATGCAAAGAATATACGAGTAGCATGAATCAATGCAGAATTGAAAAAAAAAAGGTAAACTAAACTAAAGAGAATAAAAGAGAGTAAATGAGAGAGACTAATCCAATATCATTGAGTGTAAGAATAAATGAATGGAAACAATATCTACCTACAGAACCCAAGACTCTTATATAATGTATAGACAATGTTAAGGTTTAAGTGTAGGTGGATATTAAAATTGGCCACAACTTATATTTAGAGTGATGTAATGAAAAGAATATATATTCCTTCATTCTTGTAAGAAAAATCACAATCTTGAAGAACAAGAGAGAAGAAGAAGAACTAAATTGTAATTTTGATTATTGAAAATGAGAAATGTAAAGTGTGAATGTTACTTACTGATTCTGTTACATGTATTACTAATAATATATATATTAGAATTAATAAAACTGATTGATCACTTATTGTGAAAGTGGGCGTTGAAACAGGAAACGGGTTAAGCCCAATTTAGTGAGAAAGGGTAGAATGATTTAGGTCAGTTGATGATTGAGTGTGGGTAAGAAGCAAACCCTAGCAGACATGCTTCTCATTCTTCCAATAACACCCCTCACAAGCTGTGTCGGCGCCGAGAGAAAACAGAGCTTGCCTGAACTCTGCTTCGTGAAGATAGTAGACATGCTTCTCATTCTTCCAACACTGACGCAAGGAGTGATGGCCTTAGACGACGACGATGTCTGATCTCCGACGCAAAGAGAGGTGTCAGGAGCGTCGTTGGCTGCTGTCGGACGATGATGTCGAGGAAAGGCGAAGCTTGTTCCTAAACTTCCAGAAGGCCGGTGCTGGGAGAGGCTTGGTCAGAGTATCTGCTATCTGTTCTGACGCAGGTATGTGAGTAACCGAAACTGATCCTTTTAGCACTCGTTCACGAAAAAAATATATGTCTAATTCGAAGTGTTTTTTGCGATTGTGTAACACTGGGTTGTACGCTAGATGAATTGCAGATAGGTTATCATAAAAAACTGTTGGTGGCATTGGACATGGCTGGCAGAGTTCGAGAAGAAGGTTTTGTATCCACTGCACTTCAGAGAAGACGGCTGCGAGTGCTTGATACTCCGCCTCCGTAGAGCTGCGGCTGACGGTGGCTTGCTTGGAGCTTTTCCAAGAGATGAGGTTGGAGCCGTGGAACACGTAGAAGCCGGTGGTGGACTTTCGGTCATCAAGGTCACTAGCCCAGTCTGAATCAGAGAAAATAGAGAAACGTAAGTCTTTTGATTTGTGAAAATTGAATTTATCATTAGTTGTTCCAGCTAGGTACTTGAGAACCCTCTTGACAGCAAACCAGTGTTCAGTGCTTGGGTTAGCCATGAACTGACTAAGTTTGTTGACAGAGTAGGTTATATCAGGTCTGATAATTGTTACACATTGCAACCC
>JASCZI010030256.1:103812-118880 GCA_036250425.1 Stylosanthes scabra
CTAATCATAGGTGTGTTTACAGGTTTGCTCTCTTGCATTCCTGCCTTTGATAATAAATTCTGAATATATTTTGTCTGATTTAAAGATATGTGAGTATCAGAATGATGTATAGCTTCTATTACTAAGAAAAAATTTAAATTACCAAGATTTTTTAATAAGAAGGTAGAATGTAATTTATTTAAAAATGAGTAATATCAGATTCATTATCACCTGTCACCAACATATCATCAACATAAATTAATATGTAAATCACTGAAGTTGTAGTAAATCTAGCAAATAAGGAAGAATCAGACCTGGTTATGTGAAAACCTAGGGATTGTAGGGTTGCTTAATGGTTAAATACCAGTGGTTTAATCACAGGGGAGAAAACCTAGAGTAAGTATGAGACATATAGTCACTGGTTTAATCACAGGGGAGAAAACCTGGTCATAGTCCACCCCCTGCCGTTTGTGTAAAACCTCTAGCAACAAGGGGGGCTTTGTGTCTAATAACATCCCCTTGTGCATTTCTCTTAACTGCAAATATCCATTTGCAACTAACTATCTTCTCATTAGATGGGGGTTCCACTAGAGTCCACGTATTATGATAGAGAAGAGCTCTATATTCTGTTAACATGGCTTCTCGCCATTTCGGTGACTGAAGAGCAACTTTTACAGATTTTGGAATAGTAGTGTCTAAGGGTAAAGGTGAGTGACTTACCTGTAGTACCTTAGGAAGAGTCTTACCAGTCTTTGACCGTGTTTGCATAGGATGATTGTTTGTGGTAGATGAGGGCTGAGTTTCTGGTGGCTATATGGTATGGGTAGATTAATTTCTATACCCGAAATTGGAATAGGGGTTGTGTTTGTGGTAGGTGTTATGGTCTGGTCTGGAGAATCAGTGGTTGTTGTAGCAGGTTATTGGTAGTTGACTGTATAGGAGGAGGATCAATGATGGTTGATAGGGGTTGAATATTAGATGGGGGTACAACTGAAACTTGTGGTAAAAACTCAACAACACTAGGATTAGTCATAGTATTATCATTATCAAAAAACTTTGTAGAAGGAAAACAAGTTTCATGAAAAATAACATCACAGGAAACAATGATTTTACCACCCTTAGTAAGACATTTATATCATTTTTTATTATTTGAATAACCAATAAAAATACATGGTTCTGATCTAGTGTATGGAAAACACAAACACCAAACACCCACATATAAGAATAATCGGGTTCATGTTTATAGAGTAAAGCAAAAGGTGATTTCCAGTTAGTATTAATAGATGACATTCTATTAATAAGGTGAACGGCAGTGGTAATAGCTTCATCCCATAGATAAAGAGGTAAAGAAGCAGTAGTTAATAGGGATAAAGTTGTTTCCACTATATGCCGATTCTTCCTTTCAGCTAATCCATTTTGCTGGGGTGTATAAGGACATGTGAGTCTGTGTTGAATTCCTTCTTTTATAAGAAAATCAATAAAAGACTTAGAAATATATTCTCTTGCATTATCTGTTTGAAGGGCCTTTATAGAGCAGCTAAATTGTTTTTCCATATAAGCTTTATATTGCTGAAAAACCTTAAACACCTCAGATTTTGAATGCAATAAGTATATAGTAGTATGTCTTGTATATACATCAATAAAAGAGACATAATATCTTACCCCGGATTTACATTCAATAGGGGCTGGTCCCCAAACATCAGACACAATGAGTTGTAAAGGTGCAGTAAAAACAGAAAGAGAGGGAGAATATGGCAATCTATGACTTTTTGCTAAACAACAAGAAGTTCACAAAAATTATGAATTATTCTTTTTATTTATTGGTAAGGAAAACTGCTTTACAATTCTTTTTATTTATTGGGATTTAATCAAGCAATAATCAGGGTAAAAACAGAAATATACTTTGTTATCTCTAGCAAATTTAGATACACTAATAAGATTATGAGCAATAGAAGGAACATGCAATAGATCATATAGGTAGTATCTAGTAGCAGTGGGAATATAAGTGAAAAAAGAGTTTCCAATGTTTCTTATATTGATACATGTACCGTTTCCAATATAAACCTGTTCTTGACCATTATATGGTGTTGATTGTTGCAGATTTGAATGGTCAGATGTGCAGTGATGTGAGGCTCCTGAATCAGCATACCAGCACTGATCTGAAATGGTTGTTGGATTTGTAATCAAAGCCCTGGGAATGTGGAAGCTCGGTGGAGGAGGTAAGGCACTATGCATTGTCGAGTTTGGTGTGTTCTGTTGTGGATTTTGTACCTGTTTCTGAAAAAGCAATAACTTGCTATATGCCCTAATTTGCCACAAATTTGGCATTGAGGGCGATTATTGTTGGTCCAAGAGTTGTTTCTTCCACCTCTATTGCCATGGCCCTCACGACCTCTTCTTGCTGAATTACCTCTGCCAGAATTTGTAGAATTCCAGTTATTGTTGTAGTGTTGTTGCTGTGTGCTCCAATTATTGTTGTTGTAGGTTGATTGCTGTCAATCTTGATTGCTGGCTTTCTGATTTGAATTTCCTGTTTGTGACAGATTAACCTGAACCATAGTTGAATTAGGTTTCTTTAGCCGTTCCAGAAGTTCTTCCTCAGCCATTAGAAGGACTTCAAGATCGGGAATTGAGAGAGGTGTCTCTCTTGTGTTGACAGATGTAATGAAAGGATGATACTCAGCATTCAAGCCATCAAGGATGATGCTGGTGTATTCAAAATCAGAAATGGGAGCTCCAACAGTTGTCAAAGAGTCCACAATTTTCTTAATCTGAAGAAGGTATTCTGCACTAGAACTTACCTTCTTTATTGGTTTTAGTTGTAACTGTAACTGCCTAATCTTGGATCTTGTTTGGGCTGCAAAGAAAGTATGAACTCTGCTCCATGATTCATGGGCAAATTGACAGCCCAAAATCCTGTGTTTGAATGATCCATCCATGGAGGCAAACAACCAGGAATTCACATTGTAGTCTTCCACACACCAGTCTTGATAATCTTTTGTTTCTTTTCCTTTTTCTTGATCTGCAGTGGTTGCGTATTGTTGTGGAATCTGTGCTTTCTCCAGGTGATGCTGCAGTTTCTGTCCACTCAATGTTTGAGTGACTTGATAGCGCTATGTGAGGAAGTTCTCACTGGTTAACTTGTCTAAAATCGGTATTGAAAGTGGTTTCTGAAGATGCTGATTTGCAGTAGCTGCTGGATTTGTTTCTGGATCGTTGATTTTTTCAGCCATGGTGCTAGTTCTTTTGCCGCTGATACCATGTAAAAAGAATCACAATCTTGAAGAACAAGAGAGAAGAAGAAGAACTGAATTGTAATTTTGATTATTGAAAATGAGAAATGTAAAGTGTGAATGTTACTAACTGATTCTGTTACATGTACTACTAATAATATATATATTAGGATTAATAAAACTGATTCATCACTTATTGTGAAAGTGGGCCTTGAGAGAGGAAACGGGTTAAGCCCAATTTAGTGAGAAATGATAGAATGATTTGAATCAGTTGATGATTGAGTGTGGGTGAGAAGCAAACCCTAGTTGACATGCTTCTCATTCTTCCAACAATTCTAAACTCGAAAAAATAAAAAAAATAAAAAGAAAAGGAACCCACTTGATGATTTCTTCCTATTGCTTTGTATTTCTACAAATTTGAAATATGTATTAATGTATGTGAGATTACACCCTATTAAAATTAGTCTCATATTAAACGAAACAAAAAGAAGTGAGTGGTTTATAAAATGAGAAATTTATTTAATTTATTTGATACATTAAAATTTTAAGTTGTATGCGGTGTTTTCTCATCTTATGTTCTTTTACTTTGTTTTTTCCCAAAGTCTTCTCGAAATAAGTGCTCTCATGGTGCCCAACAAATGATATTAGAATTGATGGTTGATTGGCATTGAAAATCTTCTCAATAAAAATGGTTTGAGCGATCATATGATAGACGAATACTCAAATATAGTGAAGAAATTAAAGAAAAAAGGAAGATTGAATGTGCTAGAGACTCATATATGAGAAAGAGATTGTTAAGCTTCAAATTTATAAGATTAGAAATATATTTATTTAATATTTTAAGATTTGGAGTGATTTTGGCTTTGTTACTTAACACAATTCTAACCGTGTTAAATTGCTTATATTATATCATTTTCAATTTTGTAACGGCTTTTCTTTAAAGTTCTAAAAATCGAACTGCTTACGTGGGCTGTGAGAGAATTTATGGAACTGAATTAATTAATCCTTACACATTACAATAATTAATTGGTTTATATTGAGAAAATGTAATTACTAGCTAAGTTAGTAAAAATAGACTATTCACTAGGCCGGCTATTATTATTTGAATACCAGCTATCCTGAAAAAAAAATCCTCCAAATTAAAAAAATCAATAAATTAATAAAATGGAATATATATATATTTTATTTTGTCTTACACTAAATTCTTTCTTTTGGAATTAATAATGATTGAACTCAAGATAGATCACAAACTCAATACCTTATGAAATAATTTGTGTCAAAAACTTAAATGGATAGAAGGAGATAATATAAATTATTATTATATTGTTAATATTTTTATTGATGTGACATTACGTAATTGAATATACATATAATAAATTTTTATAATTATGATTTTAGTTTAAGAATGAGTAAATACTTATTTTCTTGTTGTATTCGTGCACGGTAAAAATATGTAAAAGTATACATTTATTTTGATCCTAAAAAATTTTAAACCATACACATATATTAGTTTCTAATTAAATTTAATTATTTTTTAGTTTTTAATTATATGTTTTATAAGTCAAATTAATCTTCAAAGTATAATCTAATTTATGTATTTTAAAGACTAATCTAATATAACTTATAAGACAAAAAAAAGTTAAAAACAAAATTGATTTATAAAACAAAAGTTAAAAAATTAAAAAATAATTAATTTTTATTGAAGATTAATTTATCCCATTTGAAATTGCTGGGACTACCATGTGTATATAGTCAATTTGTAATCTATCAAGTCGTGTTAATTCATATTCGCTATAAAAACTAGTTATTGTGTTAATTCCTAAAACCAGCACCTCTCACATTTAGAATTCCATCTCACTATAATATACAAATACGATTATGTATTCATAACCGTAATGGCTCTGAGTTTTAACTATGACACAGAAAATCAGGTTTTTTCACTGCAACCTTAAAGATCTCTGTGATGTTTTGTTTTTCTTCTTAGTTCTTATTCTCGCCCATCCCATGCACCTAATAACTGTGAAATAAAGATTGCAATGTTATCATATATAATTCTAACAATTATATTTTTAGAAAATATAAGCATATATATATATATGTATGAGCTATATGTATAAATATAATTTTGTTAGCTATTAAATCTTATTTATTTTTTCTATTTTTTTTTCTTTTATAATATGGTTTTTATGAAATTTTGATGTATAAGTTAAGGAATATCTTATAGGAAGGTTTTCCGATATACCTCAAAAAGTGAGGTATACCGCATTTCACCATTTTTTAGCCATTGATTTTTATTATATATTGATTTTATAATAAAATCAATCAAGATCAACGGCTAAAAAACGGTGGAATATGGTATACCTCACTTTTTGAGGTATACTAAAAAACTTTCCTATATGATATTGTTATGCTGCATATTTTGTACCAAACACACCCCCTGAAAATGAGATCATTGTAGCTGTTTATCAAATTAATTAAATTGTCACAAAAATAATTACATTTAGAGAAAGTCTCGGTAGCTAATATCATTTTTTTTTCTTTTCATTCTTCTCTTTTATCATCCACTATTTCCTTAATTATACTTATTGGCTCCCTATTAGTCCCCTAACATTGACTCCCTAGCATTATTCTTTAATTTATTATATCCTGCTAATTTGCATATCTAATTTTTTGAATATATACCTTTTTATAGGTACTTTTTACAGGAAATTCTTCCGTAAAATATGTGATCTTAAATAGACCTGAAAAGTGGAATAGCCTTAACTATATTATGGTAAGTTCAAAATTTATAAGTGAAAAATGTATGGTAGGTATTTTTAAACTGTAAATTAAAGTTCTGAGTTATCCATCTGTTTTAGCTATTACTCTTTCCGTTTCTAATGATATTTTCTTTTTTAGAAAATAAAAAATATTTCAAAATTATTTACTATCTGCTATAAAAAAAGGTAAAAAAAAAAATACAAGATTTGATTTCATCCTCTGTAGGTATGGACATATATGTATAATATATTAAATGAAAAGAAAAGGTTGTTGATATTTTGTTTTGTCCTACTACCTCTTGTTCAAAAAGTTTAGAGATATGTAAATGATATATTTTTAATATATATTTACTCATAATATTTTTGTGAAATTTTTTAAAGAATTTCTTATTTATTCGCTTTATATTAATTTTATATTCAATGTAATTTATACCGTTATTTAACTTATTTGGTGATTGATTTTTTGTTACAGATAATATATTTGTAAAGTTATTTATTGAAATTTCTTTTAAAAAATATATAAAGTATAAGTTTTCATCATATTTTTTATACATTTAGTAAAAAGTTTAAATATTTCTATTAACAGCAAACATGCGTATCATAGATTTAACTAACATGTACTAAAGTTTAAGATTACCAATTGGGAAAAAATTATAAAAAAATATATAAAGTTTAAACTTATAATGCATTTTTTATATATATTTATTAAATTTAAAATTTAAATTTTTTATTAATAATAATCTTATCATATCAACATATGAAACATATACTAGCTAGCTAAAGCCTTTTTTTTTCTAATTTTTATCTTTCTTCACTTTATATATGGACAAAGAATATGACAAAATTAAAATACAATATTGGCTACGTTCTTAAATTAATTTATTTAATTTCCTATGTTAATTAGGCTAATGGAAAAGCATTTTCAGCTGGTGGCGATATAATGTCATTAATTGCACCTTCACTGGCAGGTATATAATTTATTCAATAAATAAAATAAAAATTTATTAAAAATTCTATTTATTTATATATTCTTTTAGAAAAAGACTAAGGAACTAACACATTATGACCAATAGGGAGCCAATACATATTACAGATGATAACTCATATAAATTTTGGATGATAACTTAATGTTGAATATATGAGTTACAGATGATAACTCATATAAGTTTTGAATGATAACTTAATTATTGGCTCCCTAAGGGCTCTCTAACGTTGGTTCCATAGCATTGTTAATTTTTTTAATATTTTCTGTTTCAATAATTTTGTAAAAACAAAACTAAGAGATGCAAAGTGAAAACTAAAGTTTTTATTTTTACTATTTTCCATTTTTTACAGAATTTAAAAAAAAAAAAACACGAAAAATAAAAATGGAAACCAAACATGCTTTAAAATTATCCGCTAATAGATGATGATCTTGATTTAAAGTGTTGTGAATGATGAAACCAGGACATTGGACATATCCTCTAAGATTTTACAGGAAGCTACTCATGTTGAACCATTTATTTGTTACCTGCAAAAAGCCCATTGTGAGTTGTTACTTATATATAATAATGTGTATGTAGTTTTATAGGAAGCTTTTTCCATATGACAATCTCTTTTAGCGGAATGTGATGTTCTAATTGTTATCACCAATAAGATATATTATAAAAATAATCAATGTATGAGATTTCATATATATTTTCTCAATAGTATTCATATGCTAGGGAGCATAGTGATCTAACAACTTGTTCAAAAGGTGTCAAGTTTGATTATTTAGTTGTCCTTTGTTAGGCTCATGGCTCATAGTAATCAAAGGAATAAAAAAGATGGTTGTTGCTACTGGACGACGAAATGGGTTTTGGAATTTATTACCATAAACTTACAAAAAATTAATAATAAAGCTATATTTATTGATATTTGGCCCTCCTAAACTTTATATTTTGATCATTTTAAAAGAAATATAACTTTATAATATATTTATAACAATAATTTTAAATGTATATTTATTTTCCCAATAAAAGTTAACCACATTTATATTAAATAGAAGACCATTTCGATATCAAATAAAAATTCATTTCTATGCTATTTTTGTATTATTTAACATACATTTAAAATAAAGTCAATTTAGCATAAAAATAAATGACTTGGTTGAACTTGATTGTACTATTTTTATAATATAAGTGTTCAAAATAAGAGTGATATATTTTTAACCTCAATTTCTTTCTTTTACGGTTATTTTATGTATTCTTTTTCAAAAAATTTATATGATTATCCTATTTTTATCACTTAATTATGTTATTTATTAATAAAATTATTTTTTTGAAATGATAGCTTTCTTGACATTTTGTTTAGAACGCATAGAAAAAGCTAGATAACCATTCATTTTAATTTATTTTGGCTATTATTTGTAACTATCAACTCTCAATATCTTTAATTTGTAGTTTAACATCATACTTTAACCAACATTTTTTAAAGTGATGACTAAATGATGGCTAAAATAATAAATAAAAATTAGGGCAAGTTACTGTACTACACTATATGGAAACCTATATTACCAGATTACACTGGTTTCAGATAAATAATGATCATATTGCTCCGTTCCACATTTCTATGGAATCCGTGGCACCCTGAAGGGAATTCACCAATCCATAGCAGGGTGCCACGGATTCACCTATTGTAGCTTGAAATTGCACTGGATCCGTGGCACCCTGCCACAGATTCAAGTTGGCGGATCCCAGCACTATAAATAGGAGGCTTAGGGACATTGTGAGCTCAAGGAAACGGGTGAAGGTGAGATGGTAGAAGTATGATTGCGACTTGTGATTCGAGTGAAATAGGCGAGCTGTTTGGACGTGGTTCCGCGAGCATGCAAATGTTGATCCCTTTGGGAATGGATGAATTAGGCAATTAAGAAAGGAGACTTGGCGGCGATACTTTAAACAGTGATAGTCCTCGTGAACATCGAATGATTTAAAGTACGTCGCCGTACTCTCCATGAAAAGGCCAGGGCTGAGATATGACCACCTCAGTCCATCGGTTCAATACAAGCTCCGTAGGAGGCATCTGAGAAATGGTCACTACGGTTTTATGAAAATAGTATGTATGTACGAGGTCAATAATTACGCTCTACCTTTTATGTACCGTCAAAATATAACTAGATTGTACTTTTACGATGTATGATGACAAATTATAATTTCGTTAGTTTCCGTTAATTTGAATTTGTTGTTTGTGAATGAAAACAAAGTGTCATAAATGTTCATTTAAAATGTGAATCTGTTGCGAGCAAATCATGTTTTGTTGTTTTTTAGATGACTTTGTGACAACGAGATGATAGCATGGAAATAACAGCGGCATAAATGGATACATATCTGAATTCAAATGATTTCATACATAATTCATTTCATGAACGACACAAATAGAAACACACCCTAATCCTACTGAACATGAAGTGGAAAAAGCATAAAATTAAACAGCTGACTAACCATAAACTTTAAACAGCATCACCAGCCGTGGAACATCTCTGAGGACAAGTCTTCCAGGTATGGCCCGTCTCCCTACACAGACCGCAGCGTCGAGGTCGGTTTGGGTCGGCGTCATCCATTGCAGTCATGATCCGAGTCGTCCGCGCAGTGGTTGGACGACGTCATGGCTGAGGATGCGCCGGCCGCGCCGCCGACGCAGAAGAACAGGCGCATGCCTGTGAGCTACGGATGTCGGAGAGGGGCGGGCAGACCGCGCAGAGGCGGCAGAGCTGGTAGAGGCCACGGGGAGGAGGTGACGCGGCGCCTACCCAGCAGACTCAAGGCGGTGCCAGCACCAGTCGGGCGGTAGAGGAGGCGAGGACAAGCTCACAAGCTTACCTCTCAGACTTACCTCAGACCCAGGGGACCACGATCCCGTCGACCATGAGCTCCCCTTCTTCGCAGGCGTTCCAAGACGCCTTGCATAGCCTCGGATTCGAGCAGTTGATTAGCAACATGATGCGCGAGGGCGACAGTGCTTACAGGCCGAACACGCAGTTCAATGGCTCTCCGGTTCATCTGGACCTGAACGAGCCTATGTCCGGTCCGTCGCATATTTTTATGGCTCTTGGTGGGTCTCCTCCATCCGCATCACACGTGCCGGGTGCTTCCTGGGACGTACCGTTTATGGAACCTGCGCGTCTGCCGACTCCTCTAGTGTCACCTGCACCGGCTGAGTAGCCAGGCGAGCCAGCAGCACTAGGGCGGGCCCGCAGAGCTCCACTTCGTCGAGGGTGCGGCACCGGAGGCCATATGCAGTTCTCTTATGTTAGTTATGTACTTTAATTTCGCGCATAACTTTATGTGTAACAGAACTTGCAGACATGTGTATTTCGTATATTTATGTACGTCTTCGTATTTTCGTGTTCACGTCGTTTGATTTTTTTTCTAACGCGAACGACAACTTTCAATGATACGACGCGCAGCATTTATCTACGCTAATTTTGTTAAAAACTAGTAACGACTAAATATTTAAAATTAACTCAAAAAAAAATGTTGGCCTGGATCCGTGGTAGGCTGCCACGGATCCCTTACATTTTTTAAACAAAACAAGGAATCCGTGGCAGGGTCCCACGGATTCCATAGAGATGACAAACGGTGCAATATGATCAATTTTCTAATTTTGGTGTAATCTAATAATATTGGTTTTCATCTAGCCTATATAGATAACTTGCCCTAAAAATTAATGATTATGTAGCATTTGTCTAATTTCATTATTATAATTACTTCTTTTATAAGATAAGGAAAAAAAAAAAGCTACCTATGATTATTATTATTTTTTGGTTGTCCAGATGATGATTAATTAAACGACTAAAAAATCATCTCGTATAATATTTTTATTATATTATAATATTTAAATACTATAGTATTTAATATTTTTAATTTTATGTATTATGTGAATTTTGATTTCGTGAAAAAAATATTTGAAAATTTTTGATAAAGTAATTTTTTTAGATACAAAAAGAAAATAAAAAAACTTGACCACTCTTGTTAAAAAAACTCTAATTCTATCTGTGTTGATAGTGTATCATTCTTTTGAGCTACTAATTATGAAGTCAATAAAAAATAAGTTATTTTTTATAATGTAATATTACATAATTAAATGCACATGTAAAATATTTTTACACTAATAATGCATCAAACTTAAATTCATACTTTTGACCAACACTTTTAAAAATTAATGGCCAATTACTAAAAAAAAATTCTTATGTTTACGCAGTACTACTCCATTTAACGAATAAGATTTTTTATTGTATTGGAAATTAAAATTTATTTATATAAAAAATAAAATAAAATATTTATTCATTATAAAAAGATAAAAATTTCTATGAGTATATTAATTATGAAAAGACAATAACAACCTTTTAGAACTAAAACGGTTTAATTTCAGTTTGAAATAATAATTTTAAATTTTAATATCAGATAGGCTAAAATACTTCTTTAGAACCATTTTAAAACTAATGTTGTATTTAATATTTTAGATTCATAATGAACTAAAATAAGTGTCTTAGTCGTTTTGATTTTAAATTTTAGGTTATAATACAATTAAATAAATTATTTTTATAAGGAAAATCCAATATAAGCGTTTGTGAATTTATAGTTGTGAGAATTTATAGTTGTGATGTAAATATTTTCAAGTGGAAATAATTTGTTAAATTAAAAATTAAAAATATATTTTTACGATATCAATAATTATTGACAACAGCTTTTATTCAACTTGTTTGTAATTTTAAAGTTACTAATACAAATTTATTTAACTTGCTTGTTTTTATAACATTAGATAAACAATTAAAAATTATGCATTAGTAATAATCACTAATGGTTTTTTTGGTTCTCCCGAAAATTATTAAAGAAAAATAGTTTTGACCTAAAAAAAACTATTTTATAATTTTGTTAGGTAAATTAATTGATTGGTTGTACCAAAAAAAAATTGAGATAATTTTAGAAGATTAATGACCTATATCAAAAAAAATAAATAAATAAATGACATAAGCATTTTTAGAATTTGAATTATTAAACTTTTTTGTTTCAAAAAGATTTTTTAGATAAGATAGCTACATTCATAAAATGTTGACTACAAAAATTGCTTTTGAAATTAACGAGGATGCTTTCAAGTTGGGCTTTTATGTAAATTTGCTTAAAAATCAAGGTTAATTGAAACTTTTCACTACTCACCATACAACAAATTTAAATGGGTTACATATTCTTATAAGAAACTTGATGTTCCACTTTTATAAGCAGAACATGTGACAATTTTCCAATTTTATAATAAGTCCTAATCTCACACATGCATTAAATTAATGGTTTTAATTGCTTCAATTTTCAACTTCAGGTTTCTCTAATTAATGGAGTGGCCCTGGGAGCAGGGGCGTCTCTTTCAATGAAGACAACCTTTAGGGTTGTGACAGAAAATACTGTATGCTTCTCTTCCCAAATTAGAACTGCAACTCGTAATGAACGTTTTGAGACAAAAATAGTTGTATATTTAATATTACTCAAGATAAAATAACTTATTATTTTCTTGTTGTATAGATAAATTGGATTAATTAAAATTATGATTAAATTTGAGAGCTCAATATATACTGACTTATTATTTGTTAAGGATGACACTCTCGTAGACGTAGATACAATTATAGTTAACTAAATCTAGGTTACGTGCGTGTACTTTTTCTGTTACTTATAACTGTTTTTTCTCTCTATTATATTATTGGTATAAAAAATGCTATATAAATATCAATTTTAATTTATTTTAGTCATCAATTTTTATTATTAATTTCTAACGTCTTAATTTATAATTTAAAATCATATTTTAACCAAGACGACTTAATTATTTCCAGATATTTGCATTGCCAGAGGTACAAATTGGAATCTATCCGGGGCAGGGCTTAACTCACTTCCTTATTAGGCTTCCGGACTAATTTGGTAGATATTTTTCTTTGATCTATGTAATATATGTTTGTACGTAGGTGTATTAAAAAAATTCAGGTTTTTCAAAAGTACCTTTTAACTATATATTGCACTTTTTACAAATATTTAAGATAATAAACTTTTCTTTTAAAATAAATAACTATATTTAATTTTATTCTTAATATTTTTATTTTTTGTCAAAGCTATCTATGGATGTTATCAATTTTGTTCCTAATATTTTAAATAAAGTTAACGTTTAGTAATTATTTTGATGCAAATTAAAATGACAATGTTATAAACAAAATTAAATAATATTAATTTTTTTTTAAAAAAATACATACAATAGAAATAATAGAAATAAAAGCATACTTTACTATAATAAGATAGTAATATGCTGAAAAAGTAGTGTAATATGTTTTACCATAAAAAAAAAATAACTAAGCAACAAACTAATAAACACATGTTATGCATATGAATTCTTTCTTATATACGATGACAATGACCTTTTTTTAAAAAAAAAAAATTCAATTTATGCAGGCGAATATTTAGGGTTAACTGGAACACAATTAGATGGAGCAGAAATGATAGCATGTGGTTTAGCCACACATTTCATTCCTTCAATGGTATAAATTCTTCGGAGTCCAGCTAGATAAAATTTATTTGATATAAGCTTATTTAAAGTTGATAGTAGATTTTTTAATTTAAAATATAATTTTAATAAAAAGAAAGTAGAAATATTTGTCTATTGTTAAAAACTTTTTGTATATATATAACAGAAGCTAAATTCACTGGAAAATGGCCTACAAAACATTGCTTCTTCAAATGTATCAACAATTGCCACCCTAATAGAAACTTTCACCGAGAAGGCAAATATGAAAGAGGATAGTCCTTTCAAGAGGTAATTAATTAAAGTCATTAGAAGCTTGACTCTCTTTTATTTTATTTTTAAATGTGAAATCTGAGAATTATTGAGGCAGCTAATAGTCGAAACTAATAATTCTACTTTTCAAAAAAAAAAAAAGATTGGAGATTATAAACAAATGTTTCTCAAAAGGGACGGTGGAAGACATAATTTGCTCCTTGGTAAGTGTAATAATGTGCTTAAATCTTAATTATATACATGTTTATCCTTTTCTGTTTATTATATGCTGAAAATTTACTTATTGGAATATATAGGAAAAGGAATTAGAGAATGGGGAAGAAAAGTGGATAACAAATGCATTAAGCTCTATGAGGTTGGCATCTCCCTTTGCTCTCAAGATCTTTCTTAAATTAGTAAGTATACTCATAATTTTTAGTTAATTGTAATAAATTATAATTAATTAGTTACTAGAATAATCAGATGATTTTTTTTTTACCTTTTTAATTAGATCAGGGAAGGTCGTCGAGCACAAAATATTGAACAATGTTTTTATCGAGATTATACCGTTGCCAGTCATGTTCTTAGAAGAACCGTGAGCAATGATTTTTACGAAGTAAATATTCTCATAAAATCCTTTTTTTTTTAAAAAAAATTCAACTTAAATAAATTAATAAATTGAGTAGTATGAAACTATGACAAATTGTTGTGTAAATTAAATTAGTTTTATTTACTACCATTTATTCAAATTAAAAAGTGCGCACAAAATATGAATAGGGTACAAGGGCAAAGGTGTTTGAAAAAGACAACAAGCCCAAGGTGCGTAATACACTAAAACATGCACGGTTTATATTTCTTTATTTTTTTTAACTGTACGCTATGTGTTTTAATATTTTCCTTTTGTTTTTTGGTTATTATTGATCCAGTGGGATCCTTCAAAGGTAGAGTTAGTAAGTGAAGAAATGGTGGAATGCTTCAAAAATGTCAACGATGAGGAATGGGAGTCTCTGCAACTCCCTAATCGATCAAATATAATAATTCCCAAATTGTAATAAGCTGAAAATTGCAGATTCTGTTGTATATCTTCAGACTCGATATATATGTCTTTAGTAAATCTTTCTTCAAGGTTCTCTTCTTTAACAGAAGTTCCTTCATAGAATGCACATAAACCGGCGTCTCTCTCAAGTTCTTCAGTAATTGCATATTAATTCCAAGACAAGCAACCACTTCCAAGAACTTAGAGAGAGGCTTAGGCTTCCCTTCAGATTTCAGCTTTGGAGGAGGAGAGGGAGATGCAGTTTCGGCCAAGAGAGGAGGAGGAGAAGGGGCT
>JASCZI010030256.1:120629-137079 GCA_036250425.1 Stylosanthes scabra
ACGGAATCTCAAACTTCCATCGGCAAGTGCACCGGATCGTATCAAGTAATAAAGAGTGAGTAGAGTATCATTCCCACGGAGATTAATAGACTAATCAATAATGATTAATTAATTATCTAATTAGACCAAATAAAAATTAAGAGAGATATGATATATCTAAATCTAATCCTAATCAAATCAAAACAAATCAAATTTAAATCTAATCAAATCTAATATTATCCTAAACAAATCTAATCACTAAAATCATGCAAAATCACTCAAATCCTAATAAAATCACTAATTTAACAACTTGGACAGCAAGCAAGTAATTGAGAATTAATGAATAATAATGAAGGACAAGCCAAGGAACAAGAGATGTTCACCCAAACACAACCCTAATTCAAATAAACAAGTTACTTCTCATGCAAGCAATCATCAATTCACATAGAACCTTAATTAACTAAACCCTAATCTCTTACTAATTTAGTTTCTCTAATCCTAATTAATTATTAATCTCTTAATTAATCAAATAGGAGAAGAGGTGAAGAACAGATCTAATTCAATTATGTAAATCACAAAAAGAATTAATTAGTTATCTCTAATCTAATAAACCCTAATTGGAATTCACACAATAGCATAATCAATCAATTAATTATCTCTAATTTATTAATTAATTATGAAGTACAAATCTCATACACAAACAATTTAGGTTTCTCTCAAAATCACTAAATTGAAGGCAAGGAATTGAGTTACTCTCAGTTAACTAATTCCCAAAATTGAAGAAAAGAGATGTTGCACACAGAATTGAGAAGTTTGCAATCAAAGAGAACTTGAATTCAAATCATGGATCTGTGCTTGGAATGGACAGAGCTCTCATTCCTGAGCTTGATGAGTTTAGTTACTCATAACAGTGATGCACTCAAACATGAATTGATGAGAAGAAACCATGATAAACCCTAATCTAATAATAAGAACGTCACTGACAGAGAAGAAAGAAAACTTGAATCTAAAGTAATTGAGTGAAGGCAGAGAGTGTGTTGCTAAATGAATGAATGAATCTGTCCTCCTCCTAAACCTAACTTATAACTATATATACTAATAACTAAACCTAATTTACATTCACTTGATTCGGACTAGCTTGTAAAATTGGGCTTACACTGGGTGAGTCACATTGGGCCTTGATGCCTTGAGGGAGTGTCACGTTGAACTCAAGTCATGACTTGAGAGAGGCGCGGTCATGGGTGTGTCAGGAGGTTGGGACCGCGTTGGGCTCACGCTGGGGCGTGCTCTTGGCGCGGTCATGATGCTATGATTCACGCCTGGATCAAGTTGCAACTTGATCCTGGTGTGCTCTGGACTTCCCTGCCACACCTAGGCGTGGTGAGTGGTGAAAGCCCACGCCTAGGCGTGGCCTAAACGCGGTCCTAGCGTGGATTGGGCCTTGGATCACGCTTGGACGTGATTTGGTGTGAGCTTGTCTCCTTGGGTATCGATACCATATTGCTGGGTATCGATACTCATCCTCAAAAACGCCTTGATTCTTCAATTCTTCTTCTTTCTTCAAGTTATGCTTTGCTCCTAATTTTTTTTCTTTGTAATTTCCTATAAAATATAACAAAACACTCAAGGTAGTAAATGATTGTAATTTGAATATATTTACTTGAGTATTAAGCTAAATTACCGTTAAAAGCATATGAAATTAGGGCCTAAAACCATCAATAATGCACACGCATCACGTCGTATCTCAATGCATAGACATGACACAATAACGTCTTAATCCATACAGTCGACCTCACCTAATAAAAAAAAAGAAGGCTCGGTTAAGGGACCACTTGACTTATAATGTAATTTTCAACCAACTTATCAGAACACTTATGAATTGTAACAAGATCAAAATCCACCATTTTGTCCAGAATCACATCACGGTTGCTTCATCGTTCTGTCAAACTTATAAAGGCTGGTAACAATTTTGTTACATACCACCAAATTAGGCGTGAAACCCATTTCAATCATCTCAAAATATAAATAAAATTGAAAGCTTTATCCAGCTTCCCTTCAATTCGTCGCACCATCCAGAAATTAGGCATCCGTAGGTACAATATTATTTTGTTAGAATTAACTTAATATTCTTATTTTGTTAATTATTACATTGAAATCAGTACAATATTATTACACAGACAAATATAAGACGATCACAAAGCCTTATTTCACATAGTAAATTAAACAAAAAAGGACATATAAATAAAACTTGAAAGTCTTCATCAAACTTTACTAAGATTGCGAAAACAAGCCGAACATTGGATTAATAGTAGTAAAACCACCATCAATAGCCAGATTATGACCACTAACATACTTGGACTCATCACTAGCCAAGTAAAGCGCAGCTTGTGCTACATCTTCTTCTAGCAAATGAACACCTTTAAGATTTGAATAAACATTTAAGCACCCTTCATCATCAAGTTTGAAGAACTCTTTACCCGAATCATTTGCAACAAAGTAAGGAGACAAGCAATTCACTCTTATTCCGAACTTACCAAGCTCAGCAGCAACATTCTTCGTTAATCCAACTAACCCATGTTTGGAGCTTGTGTATGCATGAGTTGCAACTCCTCCAACGCTTGAACTCACACTCCCTACATTTACAATACTACCCTTTCTGGCTGGGATCATCACTCTAGCGGCATGCTTCGTTACCAAGAAAGGCCCTGTGATGTTAACTCTAAGAACGCGCTCGAATTCGGACACGTCATCGTTTATAATGCTGTGATTGTTATAATCTATTACTGCAGCATTGTTGACAATTATGTCAAGCTTTTGATACTTCGATATTGCTACGTTAACTGCATTTTCAACGTCTGTTTCTTTTGTTACGTCGCAGTGGACATAGGTTGCGAATTGAGCTCCGATGGCATCTTGGAGGGAGAGTCCTTGTTGATCTTGAATGTCAGCAATGAGAACCTTGGCGCCATGTTTGCAGAAGAGCTTTGAAATGCACTCACCAAGGCCTCTAGCCCCTCCGGTAATCAAAGCCACCTTTCCTTCAAGTCTGCATAAGTTTTTTATTGTATGAAATTGTTCAATCTTAATTGTCTTGCTTGGTTCCTCTAAATAAAGATAAATTTCTCATGCATGTAAGATAAAAAAAAAATAGAATTTCTTTTAGAAAAAAACTTAAACAAGTGATAAAATATTGGTAATTAATAAAAATTAGTTAATAATCAGTGAACTTAATATTTTTTAAAAAAAAAATATTTAAAGTCTAAAAAAATAAAATATTTAATTTAAATTATTTATTTTAAATTTTTATTTATTATCTAATATTATTGTATTTAATCTAGATACTAAATATTATATTTTTCTGTCCACATTTATAAAGATTATTGGCTAAATGTTGGTAAAAAAAAATAAATATGTGTTGACCCACTATACAAAGCTACGTTTATTACATGTATTCTTGGTAGTTTTAATTTGTTGGTCTTACCTTTTTGTATGGTGAGCAATATCTTCTGTAAAGCTCGCAGATGCCATAACAAAATATCTGTAACATGGATGATTTATGCACAATTAATAACCTGAATTTTATAAATGGAAGATATATATGAATGTTCATATATAAAAACTTGCAAATTAAATTTTAAAGTAGGAAAGATAAACTACGTACATCATGCAATATCGCTTAACATTAATGGATATCGTACACATGATATTATTTTAGGCTATAAGTAATGCATATTTGCTGGAACTTAATTAAGTGATATCAATGATCGATCAACTCTTACATTTTATAAAATATAACATTTACATTGTTTTTCGGCATGTATAAATAACCAAAAAAAAATTAAATATAAATTTTAAAAGGAACATTAGATATTTCTCATATAAATTGAAGGAGAAGTATAACTAATAATCGATTATAAAAAATCTTACCATACAAATAAAAACTAGTTGTTCTTACTTCTTACCTTATCAATTATCAATTACTACTATTAGAGCGATGAAATCCACTACCATTTAGTTTTTCTGCCATATGTGTTAGCTCTTAGCTTGCTTGGTATTTATAGAGATGAGGAACAAGAGTTCCAAAGCAAGGTGGCATAGATTTTCTAGCTATCTAGTGTGGTTAGTAAAATTAGCCAACGACCTTAATAATTAAAAAATATAGAGTCAATATTAATTCAATCAATAAAGTTTACAATTTTAATAATTAAATATTAAAAAAACATCTAATATTAAAAATGAAAAATATATAAAATTCGAGTTAAAACAAATTTTGAAAGTGAAACAAAGAAGTAAAACAAAACTAAGGTATATATATATAGAATTTAAGATTTTATGATTTAAAATTTAGGGCACACACCTTCCAATTGTTGAAACTTTGGTGTGTTTTGGCCATGATAAAAAAAAAAAGAAATATTTAAAATTTAGGGTTCAAAATTAATATTTACAACGGGATTTAAAACTTGGTGTTTAATAGTTTAAAACGACCAAAGACGGCGGTGGTAGGTGGCCAGCTAGTGGAATTGGGTGGGTAACTGGTGGTGACAAGTGAAATTGAGGTATTGTGATAATATATATAAAGGAGAAAATCGATGAAAATGGATAAAAGACAAATTTCATAACAACAGTGAATAATTTGATTTGTTTGTTAATTAGTAGAGAATAAATGGAAAATATAGCAAAATTAATTTTCTATTTTTCACATATTGCCAAAAAAGAATCATTTAAAAAAAAAAATTGAAATTAGTAGCAACCAAAATGAGAAGAGAAATTAAAAAACTTAGTTGATTTAATCATCATATATAAACAGTATAAACTCTATCATATCTATCTGAATAAATTTTTAATTATGAAAAATATACTTAAAGTATGTATGTAAAATAATATATATTTCGTATCTCCATGTCTATAAAAAATTATATTCCCTGT
The DNA here is from genome assembly GCA_036250425.1 of Stylosanthes scabra. Lineage (NCBI taxonomy): Eukaryota > Viridiplantae > Streptophyta > Magnoliopsida > Fabales > Fabaceae > Stylosanthes > Stylosanthes scabra. The sequence goes on from JASCZI010030256.1 coordinate 125,535, forward strand.
ATATATGTGTCTCGCGGCTTCATAGCTTAGAAAGATTAAGCAAACTTTTTAAGGCATGGTTTGAAAACACTTCTTAACCGACACCTACGACATTTCAATAAATATTTAATTAGTTAGGAAGGAGGAAGGTGATGAAAATTTGAAAAGTAGCTAGGTTTATTAATAGACCATAAGTTAGAATTTTATAAATATTTATTGAACTTCACTGTACCTTTTACCTTTGGTGAAATGATAGATATCTAATTCATATGAATTTTAAGGCCAAAATTTTTTAATTAATGGGATTTTGCTATTCTTGTTAATATTTAGGAATGGAATGGGCAGATCGAAACGGATATTTAAGTATCCATACCTAAATTCAAATTTATTGGTATCTAATTTTTAGTCTCATACCAAAACCCACGGATATATACTACCCCATACTCAAAACTATGGGTATTTATAACATAAGTAAATTAAATTAAATTACTTAATAAGACTATTTATAATGTAATAAAATACTTAAGAAACATAATTAAATATAAATAATATATAATTATTTGCAACAGGACAATAATACAATCGTTTTAAGCCAAAAGAAAATTATATTTAAGATTTTCTTAAACTAAAATTATTAAAATAACCATCTAAATATTATTAAATATCTAACCAATCAAACTAAATTATATATATATATATATAGGCAGGGCGGGGCAGGACAGGGCAGGTAATGGGACGGGGCTATCAATACCCATACCCGCCACATACCCACGCAGCCGTCCCAAATATCTGCCCCGTTCAGGACGACACAGGTCGGGACAGGGTGAATCAAGTCAAATTGCCATCCCTATGCATATTAGCACATTCTATGTACATTTCACCTCACCAGGTGAAATGTTTGATACTGAATTCATATAAATGTTAAGGCAGGTAGGGCATGCAAATGGGATTTTGCTATATCGTTACAATGAACAAGCAAAGCCTAAGGAAACAGGTAGGGCATGCAAGTGGGAAATAACGTGAAGAACACAAAATCAATTGATTTTGATTTGTCTACAAGTTGGAAATGATGATACAATTATGCAAGTGGATAAATATTAGGTGTATTAGTTGAAATGTTTAATCATATTTAAAAGTCAAAAAAAATTTTTGGTCAACAATTTCAACTTATATTTCGTTTTTTTGGGTGTCTATTTCAACTTATAATTATTATCAAGTTTTTGGTGACGCAGAACTATTTTTTAATCTTATCTTTATAATTTTTATAATAAAATTTCATTAAAACATATTTATATATAGAATCACAAAATAAATTTTAATATTTAAAAATACAAAAATTACAATTATCAAAGTTGTAATAATATTTTGCTAATGTAATTAAAAAATTTACTATAATTTATAATTATTAGAAAAAGTCTCTATAAACGATATTTATCTCGCACATTTTTTTTAAAGGTTTTGTTGGTCACTAATTCATTAGTTACGTAACATCATCAATAATATTATCGATAATATAGATATGAGACAGTAACTAGATATGAGACAGTATTAGTAGTAATATTTTTTAACCAACAACTAACTAACAATTTTATTCATTATTTCTGTCGAACTAATATCATCATTTTAGATAATATATTCTCTGTTATTTTGAATGATTTATTTTCTATTATTTTAAATATGTATTTTATTATTTTAAATAATTAATTTTTATATGCTATTTTTTTATTGGCCGATCATTGTCTGAGATTCCATTAATTAATTACTTATTATATATGTACTACTCAATTTTTCATTAACATTTTTATGAGTGTTTTTATGATGTAGGCAACAAAAATGATGTGTGGTAGGGATTTCCACGATTATGAAATTCGTAATTTTTTTTAGCGGGATTGGTTTATTTATAATGAACAGTAAGATTTCTATGAAGTGTCAAGTAGTTTTTTTTTTTAAATCATTTTGGTTACGTTCACTGCATAATTATATTGGGCCTTTTTTCTAGTTTTGGAAATTAAAACATGAGTTTGTTTATTTGTTATTATATGCATTTGTTTCTATACAATCTTATAATATTTTTATGTCCAAAAAAAATCTTGTAATATTTTTTTCCATACAAAACAATCTTTTGTCATATCTTTATTATTTTTACGGGACACCAAACAAAAATGTTTTTTCACAAATTTTAAAATTGACATTTATTTGTCTAAATTCTTTCATGTATATTTCTGTCAATTTATTCTGATTATTATATTAAAAACACAACCACAACATATTACACATCGATGGAGATCGACAAAGATAATCGCAAAAATCCTAAACAAAAAGACATGAACTGAAATTTGAAACTTAAGATTGTGAAAACAAACCGAACATTGGATTAATAACAGTAAAACCACCATCCACAACCAGATTATGACCACTAATGTATTTGGACTCATCACTAGCCAAGTAGAGTGCAGCTTGTGCTACATCTTCTTCCAGCAAATGAACACCTTTCAGATTTGAATAAACATTTGAAGACCCTTCATCATCAAATTTGAAGAACTCTTTACCTGTAACATTATTGGCAATAAAGTAAGGAGACAAGCAATTCACTCTTATGACAAAATTTCCAAGCTCAGCAGCTGCATTCTTTGTGAGTCCAACTAAGCCATGTTTGGAGCTTGTGTATGCATGAGTTGCAACTCCTCCAATGCTTGAACATACACTTCCCACATTTACAATACTACCCTTTTTAGCTGGGATCATCACTCTAGCAGCATGCTTGATTCCCAAGAAAGGCCCTGTGATGTTAACTCTAAGAACACGTTCAAATTCAGCTACATCATTATCAAGAATGCTAGGCTTAGCATCATCTATTAGCGCAGCATTGTTGACAATTATGTCAAGCTTATGATATTTTGATATTGCAATGTTAACTGCATTCTCAACATCGGTTTCTTTTGTTACATCGCAGTGGACATATGTTGCGAATTGAGCTCCGATGGCATCTTGGACGGCGACTCCTTGTTCGTCTCGAATGTCAGCGAGCACAACCATGGCACCGTGTTTGCAGAAGAGCTTTGCAATGCACTCACCAAGGCCTCTAGCCCCTCCGGTAATCAAAGCCACCTTTCCTTCAAGTCTGCGTAAATTATTTGATACAAAGCAATACAATTTTGGTTCATGGTTAAAACATATGACACCAAAACCTGCCCCGGGAGAGGAAAATGCATTACAAGTCTCATATTATTTAAGGATTCGATTTCTAAATAATTAATGTAATTGTCACATATTTATTTGAATTAGATTTTGAGGTTAGTAGTTCCACTTAATTTTAATTCTAAACTAAGTATCTAAATTAAATCTTTTCCATAAAAGAATATTCGTTTCATTTGACTTACCAAATTAATCTTATTATATAATTAATTGGGTAAAAACTCATATGTTGATTTAATTTCATATGATATTAATATTTTATTATTTTTAAATAATAATTTAGTCAAATATATCAAAATATCTAATAATTTTTAATAATAATTTTATGCAAAATCGAATGCATGGCAATTAATTGACTTTTTCTTAATATATTATAAGTCTTAAATTATTTAAGGATTGGATTTCTAAATAATTAATGTAATTGTCACGTATTTTTGTTATTTGAATTAGATTTTGAGGTTGAAGTAGTTTCACTTAATTTTAATTCTAAACTCTAAATATTTAAATCTTTCCCGTAAAAGAATTTTCATTCCATTTGATTTACCGAATTAATTTTACTATATAATTAATTGGGTGAAAACTCGCATGTTGATTTATTCTCATACAATATTAATATTTCATTATTATTAAATGATAACTTAGTTAAGGAAAAGTTTACGAAACACACACAAGTGAGGGGAGCCCACAGAACACATAAGCTTCTTCCTACTCTTCCTTCCCCTGAAAGCACGAACACTCTCTTTGCTCGCCACTGCCATCGATGATGACGTCACCGCCCCTTCCTCCTCTTCTTCTTATGCTCCTCATCGCCGTTTCCACCATCCTCGGGCTTCCCTTGGATCAACTTTTACCTCCGGCACCATCCTCTTCATCTCTTCCTAGTCTTTGCCACACTCCACAAGCTCCTTCGATCGGAAACAAAACCTCATTGTATCGCTGAAACATTGAATCGCGATCTGCAACACTGCTTTTCAAACCTTCTTCCTTCCACAGACTCCACCACATTCTCGAGCAACGTCATGCAGCCGTCACCTCCTCATCTTCTTCGCATGATCTCGTCACTGCCGGTTGTGGTGGTGTTGTTGTTGTGTTGCAGTTGTCGATTGTGGTGGTGTTGTTGTTGTGTCTCTTCTTCTTCTTCTTCTTGCGATTGTGGTGGTGGTGTTGTTGTGTTGCGGTTGTGGTGATGGTGGTAGTGCTTGTTGTTGTTGTTGTGGTGGTGAGATGCGGTTGTAGTGGTGGTGGTGAGGTGGTGGTTGTTGTTGTGGTAGTGTTGGTGGTTCTGCTGTTGGTAATGACAGTGGTAGTGATAGGTTACGGATGATAAGTTGAATTTTGTTTGAATGATAATTTCGTTAGGTTTCGGATGATAATTTTGTAAAGTTTCGGATGATAAGTTGTATTGTGTTTTGAATGATAATTTTATTAAGTTTTGAATGATAATTTTATACAGTTTCAGATGATAATTGATTTTAGTTTCGAATGATAAATATTTTTAATTTTGTATAATAATTTATAATTATATTTATTGGCTCCTTAATTATTCTATAATATTAGTTCCGTAACACTACTCATTAATTAAATATATCAAAATATTTAATAATTCTTAATAATAATTTCATATAAAATCGAATGGATATGAGTTTATAGCAATTAATTGACTTTTTCTTAATATATTATATAAGTGAAATAATTTGACAGACACTAAATTAATGTAACCGAGTCTATCCATAATCTATTTATCTAATAACTCGTATTTTGATAACTATAGTTTTAATTAGTTCGGACCTTTTTGCCTCATGAGCGATATCTGACAAGCTTGCAGTTTCTGTTCCCATAACGAAATATGCCTGCAAGATGGATGATTAACTTACAACTAAACTTGCAAATAAATAAATTTTAAAGAAGAAAAATAAATTACGCTTGAGATTGAGATTATATTATTGTACATCATATTTTTAATATATATATATATATATGCTAATATTTAAGTGATATTAGTTACTAAAATTTTCCTTATTTTAATAGTAACTAATAAATACAAACAAAAACTAAAAAACTAATAAATAAATACAAATTATTTTAATAGTTACTAAAATTTTCCTTATTTTAATTGTACATCTATGACTATATATACTACTACCAAACTTTTTCCTATAAAAAACACATAAAAAAATACATGTTAGAGTAGGCAATTCATCAAGACAAAAAATTTTAAAAAAAAAATTTATAAGGTTAGTTGTTCTTAATTACCTTGTTACTACGATAGAATGAAACGAGTAAATCCACAACTCTTTCTCAAATTATATCTGACAATAACTTAAGCTCTCGTTTCCGTGCATTATATTCTTTTTGTGTTAGCTCTTGCTTGGTATTTATTGAGAAGCAGCGGCTATAACAAGAGAAAATTGACGATATAGATATAGATTTTCTAGCTATATATCTAGCCACGGGTGACTTACCTCCAAGACAAGTACAAAAAAATTGACATTTTATGTGAAATTATAAAAAATAATAATAAATATGTAAAATATAAAATTATGATAAAATTTAAATCGTAAAATTATATGATTTAATTAGTCATAAAAATTAAAAAGAGACGATGAATTTTGTATATACGTAGGGTTAGCTTAGATATGTGGCTTTTAGATAACATTACTAAGTTTTCTATAAACTTTTGTTAGTTGATGGCAACTCTATTACGTGGGGGTTCAGCCACCTAGAAGGAAGAAAGGGCTAGTGGCTAGATAATTGTACAGTAGTCTGATTGCTGTCAAAAGTTGAAAATATGTAAAGAAGAAAAAAATTTTCAAACGATGCATAATTAACGTCATTTGAAAAATTGGAAAAAGCTCACCTATAAATAATAGAAGGAGCTCTTTCTCACTAACAAGTATTTTTCAGAGTGAGAGAGACAATTTAGTTTTATAGACCGCTGAGAGATAAATTATCTCTCTCTAAAATTAGAGATTGTTGATAACCTTAAAAAATTATAAGGCGGTATAAATTTATACATTGGGAATATTTTTGAGATAATATTTTTATTATTATTCCATGTAATAGAAAGGAATTTTACCCTAAAACACTATATGTAGTGTATAAGAACGTGGAAAAAATACTGTGAATTTTTATCAGTTTTGAAATTTTTTATATTAAATATTAGTGTAAATTATTATTCATACAATAGTATCCATATAGTACTATTTACGTATATCATACGGTACTATTAACTGGTGAGACGTATATACACTATTCACATATACAGTTATCAATATTATACTTATATATGTATAAGATACTATTAATTGATCTATACAATTATTATTTATTTATACAGTTACTATTTACGGATATAAATTTTTTTGCATTTTTTCACTGTGCTGTGCTGATTGATTATTTTTGTATCCACTGTCATTTGAAGGATATTATTAACTAAACCGTCTAAACCCTTGCATATATAAAGCGCGCATTGCTTAAAACGTTAATTAGGATGTTAAGTTTCAATTAGCACATGGCCTAATTTTGCTCCCCTTTCCAGCCGAGAGGAGGTAAATAGGTAATGCAGTTTCAAAATGTTGGCTCACTGCCTGTGCGTAATATGAGTCATAGATATGACTTTTACTCATCCATCGCCTACACTTCGGTCAAATCTACACACTTTTATTTTGAGTTGTTCTTTCGTTGCACATTCGGAAATTTCGAACCTTCAAAATCTAATCTTATAACATTTTTGTCCATACAAAACAATCTTTTCATAAATCTTTGTTTTTTTTAAGAAAAATTTAAAATTTATTTTTATTCATTTAAATTCAAGTTTAAGCCTTAAATTGATTCTAAAACCTCAGACTAACTAATTCCTAAAGTTTTAAATTACTACTGATTTTTATAATTTATAAAATGTGACTCACATTAATTTTGGAATGATTTTCATCACTTAACATTAATGGATTGTATTCCTGATATAATATGATTGTACTGATCCCACATGACAGCTGTTATGCTAGATCAGTAATTCATCAATAGTTTTGTCACAAAAATTATTCTAATAACTAATGTGAGTCAAAATTTTAATATTTAAGAATTAATTTGAATAATTTGAAATTTAAGCGATCAATTTAGAGATCAACGCTAAACTTCTTAAACTCTGTCATATATATTTTGGTCAATTTACTCTGTTTATTATGTTGAAAATAGTGCTACAACATATATAATATATTGCATACTAACGAAGACGACCACAACAACAAAACGTAAACAAAAGGACATGAATTGAAATTTGAAACTTAAGATTGAGAAAACAAACCGAACATTGGATTAATAGTAGTAAAACCACCATCAATAGCTAGATTATGGCCACTGATATATCTAGACTCATCACTAGCCAAATAGAGTGCAGCATTTGCTACATCTTCTTCCAGCAAACAAACACCTTTAAGATTGGAATACACATTATTTGAGCATCCTTCATCATCAAATTTGAAGAACTCTCTAACTCCAACGTTATTAGAAACGAAGGAAGGTGACAAGCAATTCACTCTTATTCCGAACTTACCAAGCTCAGCAGCTACATTCTTCGTTAATCCAACTAAGCCATGTTTGGAGCTTGTGTATGCATGAGTTGTAACCCCTCCAATGCTTGAACATACACTTCCCATATTTACAATACTACCCTTTTTGGCTGGGATCATCACTCTAGGTGCATGCTTGATTCCCAAGAAAGGTCCTACAATGTTAACTCTAAGAACACGCTCGAATTCAGCCACGTCGTTATCAAGAATGCTAGGCTTAGCATCATCTATTAACATAGCATTGTTCACAATTATGTCCAGTTTTTTATACTTTGATATTGCAATGTTAACTGCATTCTCAACATCGGTTTCTTTTGTTACATCGCAGTGGACATATGTTGCGAATTGAGCTCCGATGGCATCTTGGACGGCGAGTCCTTGTTGGTCTCGAATGTCAGCAATCACAACCTTGGCGCCATGTTTGCGGAAGAGCTTTGAAATGCATTCACCAAGGCCTCTAGCCCCTCCGGTAATCAAAGCCACCTTTCCTTCGAGCCTGCATAAATTGTATGGTACAGAGCAATACAACACCAAACTGTTTAATGGAAAAAGAAACATATATTACAAGTCCCGCATTATTCAAAAATATAATTTGTAAATGGTTTATAAGTGTCATATATTCTTTATCTTTAATAAGCTGGTTTTTAGCATCGAGTTAAATCCAGTCAATTCTAATTCTAAGCTTTAAAAGCAGGTAAACCAAACGCATCAAGGAGTTTTACAAAGTATCTGCTCTTACAAAATTGTTATTACTTGCCTTTATTCAAAGCAATTTTAAGTTTTACCAAACTATTAATCTTACTATATAAATTGTAAAGTCGTTTTTTTAAATACATTATATAAGTAAAATAATTTGACAATTATGAAATTAATTAATTTTAATTTAAGCGAATCTACGCGTAATCTATTTATCTAATAACTTGTATTTTGATAACTATAGTTTTAATTATTTGTTTGTACCGTTTTGCTTCATGAGCGATATCTGACAAGCTTGCAGTTGCAGTTCCCATAAGCCACCAAATATGCCTGCAAGATGTGGATGATTAACTTACAATTAAACTCGCAAATAATTAAATTTAAAGTGAGAAAAATATACGCTTGAGATTGAGATGATATTGTACATGATATTTTTCTAATATATATGTATATACATATGCTGAAATTTAAGTGATATGATGACACTCTTAATTATATTTTATAGGATATAACATTAATATTTTAATAGATGTTCTTTATTATTACGACAGATTTTTTTTTTGAATATTTCTGTTATAAAATTATTTGTTCCAAAAGTTTATTTATATATAATAGAAAAAGTTATATAAATTTTTTTTATTATAAAAGTGACGTAATTTAAAAAAAAATGTGAACCGATTAAAAGAAGTATGTAATACTAGCTAGCTTAGCTAATAGTAGTCCTAATTTAAAATTATTTATTTTACTTAATATTTATAATTTTATATATATAATATGTATAATTACATAATTACAATATTTAATATTATATATTTATTTTAACCGTAATTAATATATATAAATTAAAATAAAAATAGATAAATCATAATTACTTATGAGTATATATAAATATAGTTACCAAAATTTTTTCTATAAAAAACACATCAAAGAATACAATGGTTAGTTGTTCTTAGTTCTTACCTTGTTACCACGATAGAAGCGAGTAAATCAACAATCTTTCTCAAATTATGTGACAATGACTTAGCTCTTGTTTCCGTGCATTGTTTGTGTTAGGCTGTTAGCTCTTGCTTGGTATTTATTGAGAAGCAGCGGCTATAGCAACAAGAGTTTCTAAAGCCTAGAGTGATGATATAGATTTTCTAGCTATCTAGGGTGGTGAGTTACTTACAAGACACGCAAGAAGTAAAAATTAATATTCTAAGTGAAATTAAAAAAGTAAATTATAAATATGTAAAATATGAAATTATAGTTAAATTTAAATTCTAAAATTATTTGATCTAATATAAATTTTATAAAATACATTAAAAGTTTGTAAACCTTTTATTTTAATATATATATTTAAAATAATTCATGGATATCCTTATCATTGACACAACTTTGCTAAACTCAAGAAATAATAGTACATATATAGTACATTAATTAGGTACTATGAATTTTGTATATATATAGGGTTTAGCTTAGGTACGTGGCTTTTAAAGAACATTACCATGGGTAGAAATTTGTAAACTTTTTATTTTAATTACATGATAAATGTGTTGAAATTTAAATTTTGCATTTTTCTTATAAACTTTGTTATCAATTTAGCATATGGCCTAATTTTGCTCCCCTCCCCCGCCAGAGGAGGTAGTAATGGAGTTTCAAAATGTTGCCTGTAAAAGTCATAAATATGAGTCATACATTTGACTTCTTCTACTGATCGCCTACACTTCGGCCAAGTACTTTCTAGACACACTTTGACTACCCAAATATAAAAGATATCAGACTCCTTCAAAAAGAGATGAAGGTAAGAGTAGAAGAGAATGAGCAGAAAGAGAATTTAGAGTGAAGTTGAGAGAAAGAGATCTATTCTGTTAATGAATATTGAGAAACGAGATGAATGAGTAGTGAATTAAGAGAAAGAGCTAGTTATAACAAAATTTTCAGCTTACACTTTCTTACATCTAAGTATCTAATAACTATCATGAATTATGTGTCAACATGTTTAATTTTAATTACTGACGAAAGATTTAAAGTTTGACAAATGGTAATTTCATATTTTGTAATTAAAACTCGGCCCAATTGTAATATATGATATCAACAAGGAAAAAAATATAATATTATATATATATATATATGAAGAAAGAATAGACAATTAATATTTTTTTAATCAACAAATCAGTCAATAAAAAAAGAAAATATATGTAAGTATGTAACTATATTGTTTATAGAATATTCGAAATTTAAAGCAATTAACAATCAGTCAACTTTGAATCTTTTAAAAATAGAACATCCGAAACCAAAAGAAATAGAACATCCAACTTAAATTATTAACTAAATATTGATTGAATTTTTATTGGTTACCCAACATTGTTGATATTTTTTATATGCTTAAGCCTTTAAGAAAAGTAAGATTATGATATAATATTAAAATTTTTATTATAGAAATTTAGTGACTCAAAACATAAAAAATAAAAAGAAAGGGGGCATGCATAAGTAAATAAAGAAAATTTGGGGACCTACTTTAATTGGTATTTTCTTTCCTAACCCTAAAATTACACTCACCCACACAAGAATAGAGAAAAACGAAAAAAAGAGAGGGAGACGGCAGAGAGAAAGAGACAGAAGATGAAAAGAAAGAGGAGGAAGAGGGTGGTGTCAAGAGCAGGGGCGGATCCAGAAAGTTGATGAAGCGTGCCGAAAAATAAATTTGTGTAATTAATTTTTTTTTTATGAAAAGAAAGAGGAGGAAGAGGGTGGTGTCAAGACTCTCAAAAGAGAGGGAGATTGTAGTCGATGCCGCCGTTGAGAGAAGCCGGAGGACGGAAGCACGGTGAGTGGATATTATATCTATGATTTGTTTTTGAACTTATTGCTTTAATATTTGATATGATTCGTGATATCTTGTATTTGGAATATTTGATTTACATGAATTATGAAGTGTCGGAAGGAATATTATTTTTTTGATAAACTTATAGTTTTGTAAAAAAAAATACACATGAGGCGATATTCATATACTTTATAAAGCGGACAAGTTCTTTTTCAAAAATTGATTTTTGAATACATACTAGTATATAATATATATATATATATATATATATATATATATATATATATATATATTTATTTGA
>JASCZI010030256.1:137234-148044 GCA_036250425.1 Stylosanthes scabra
TTTTTACATACTTTGGATTGGTTTGGGAGACTCTGACTAAAAAATCGTAGTTAACGGCGGTTATGACGTTGATCTAGATACATCTTGCTCAGACCTCAGCTAGCAGGGGTGTTGCTAGCCTAACGTGTAGGCCACACGTTGGATTTGTTATTCCGTACGGGCACACAAGAGGAAAGGGCTACCCTTAGAGGTGGAGCCGCCCAAGTGTGTTATTGATTTGATTGATTTCTGTATGAGGCTCCCTTGTTAATTCACTCATTTGTATATATTATAATATTATCATTTGTTATTGTTATTTTTTAAATAAACTGCATTTTGATAATATTGTTTATACGGTCTCATGTGGATTATAGACGTATTGTCTGATCACTGAGTTGCAAACTTCACCCTGTTTCTTTTTAAATAAAAATGTTTTCAGGAATATCCACTCGAATATGAGCTTCGTTATACAAGAGTCTATATCAATTTCGTAGACTTGTCATGCTCCATATATGTCACAGGCAGGATCCAACCACGTAGTTAGATTTATGTCTTTGTCAATAATTAATTGTAATTTTTTTTATTTATATTTAAACTAGTGAGTTACTGACAATATTTGTAATTTCAGCTTTTATCTTGAATTTTGACTTGTTAGGCTTACTTGGAGACAATTCTCCTTAGCGCCGATCATGACCCATTTTGGGCCGTGACAAGAAAATTGTATAATTCCGCAAATCACACATAATATATATATCAACAATGTTAAGTAACAAATAAAAAGTTAGAAAATTAAATATTAGTCAATAATTTAAATTGGATGTTTTATATCTTTAGATTTCGGATGTTTTGTTTCTATTGTTTATTACTTTAGGTTCCAGACAATGTTCTATTTCTAAAAAAATTATGGATATTCAACTGGCTTTCATTGTGGACGTTCTATAGACAGTAGTCATGGCTCATGGATGTTCAAATTTTATTGGCTGATTTGTTGATTAGAAAAATATTGATTGATTTCGCATGAAGTTGCTTGTAAAAAACGTTGAATACTTTGAAATATTTGACCAAATTATCATTATCATCTAAATTGTAAAATATCAATTTCACATAAAGTTAATTATGTTTGAGTTTCCACCGTATATTAAAACCCAACGGTAAACAAATTTCTATTTTCATTAACTATTAAACATAAACTCACATTAAGATTCAATAATAACAATGGAGACATTCATTCACAGCAAAGTCCTTAACAACTAAATTAAATAACATTATTATATACCCCAATAAGATCTAATAACATATATATAATAATAATAATATAATTCACAATTCAATCTCAACATGCTGGTAAATTTTTTGAATAGATTCTTTCACTGCATCCAACACAATCTGAGTCTCTCGCAAATTCGATATCCAATCCTCTGCCTCTTCGGATCGGATCAGATCCACATTTTCTCAAATCGGATTGCGAATTTTACCTCGAATCTACGAATCTGATCTGATTAGATGAGACCAATCTGATATTTTTGTGTTATTAGAAAGTCGGATGTATAAAATGTAAATGATCAAGAATAGAGATAGATTTACTCGTATAATATATGAGTCATAGATATGACTTTTAATGATTACTGCCGGCCTACACATCGGTCAAATATACATACTTGTACTAAATGTTTCATTTAGGCTTCGTTCGGTTGGAGGGAAGGAAATAGAAAGGAAGGAAAGAAAAGGATGAAAGCTGAGTGGATTTTTATTTTCCTTCAATGTGTTTGGATGAAAGGAAATGAAAAGAAAGAAAAGAAAAAAAAAGTAATATTTTTTTGAATTATTGAAGACAAAATTTAAAAATAATTTTAAAAAAATATAATATTAGATATACACTTATTTTATCTAACCAAGTCTTTAATATTTATATTAAGTAAAAAATAATTTTGATATCAAATAGCACAAAAATAGCATAAAAATAATCATCTACTTGACATAAAAATGATTTTCTATTTATAATAGAAATAAATAACTTGGTTAGACTTGGTTGATAAAATAAGTGTACGTCTAAAATTATTGTAAAAAATAATATATAATAGTATAAATAATATTTTTAATTAATCTACATGTATCACTGGATACCTCTGAACACAACATTTATAACACAGAAAGTTATAAATATTAGTACAAACTAATGTTTATATTTTTCTGTATTGAAAATAGTATATACATAAGTATACAATAATACATATAACATTACCGTAATATTTTTATCCATATGTAATAATAATATTTTATTTGTATAAAATCATCTTTAATTTAAAATAATTAAAATTGAATTAATTTATTAATACAATCAATAATTAAATAAAGTTTCTATATCATTATAAATTAATATAATTATTATATATATCAATAATTATTTTAAAAAAAACTAATTAATTTTCTTTATGGTTATTACATAAAAAAATAATAATTTTATCATCATCATTCACTTTCCCACTCATTTTCCATTCATCTATGGGAGGAAAAAAATTGTGATGCGCCCCACTCCCTTTTTTAAACTATTCAATTCTTCCACTCAATTTTTCCTTTCAACCAAATAAAGAAAAACTTCCATCTTTTTTCCATTTTCCTTCTTTTTTTCTCCTTCCCTCCATTTTCCTTTCAAACAAACAACCCCTTAAGGTAACTTTATAACTTTCTTCAGTTATTTTAGAAGCATTTATTTGGCACTTATTTAAGGTGCGTATTTTTTTAGTCGTACTTGTATCTTAATAAAAGAATATTTAATTTTTACATGCACTTTTAACTCCCAAATCGAATTATATAAACCCAATTGCGTATAAAGAAATTTCTATTTTCATTAAGGTGAGTATTCAAATGCAATTGCCTTTATGTGAAATTTCTTGTTAATCACCTTTAAATGAATTAATATCTTTGATAAAAATATAATCTAGCGATTACAAAAAATAACTTTATGTAATAAATTCAACTGCACCTGAGTTAGCACATTTTATTAGCTATCAAATACAAACATGACAATGGAGACACAGACATTCACAGCAAAGTCCTTAACAACTAAATTAATAAATAACATCATTATATACCCAATAAGATCTAATAACATATAATAACAATAATAATAATTAATTCACAATTTAATCTCAATATGCTGGTAATTTTTTTGAATAGACTCTTTCACTGCATCCAACACAATCTGAGTCTTCCTACTCACAACACTCCATTCCTTCTCAGGCTTCTCTCCAAAAAACTTAACCTTCCCAACCAAATCAGCAAACTCCTTAACCATCAAAACCTCTTGAGGAGCCTCAGTCTCCACAACATGCTCATTGGGCTTAGGGCACCACCTTCCCGGTTCAATCTTCCCAAAATCTAACTCCGAAGACTCATAGAAGGTTCCGTATCCAAGATTCTCCTCAAACGGAAGAGTGAAATCATGGAGACGGAGGCTCCCTTTGGTTCCCAAAGCAGTGACGTCAAAGGTGACGTAAGACAAGAAGGAGCAGTGGAACGTTGCGGATCTTCCGTCTTCCCAGTGTAAAGAAGAGCCACATGAGATTATTACGCCTTCTTCGTTGAGAATTGCTCCTGGAAAAGCGAGAACTGATTTGGGAAGCTGGTAGTTCATGGCCCATAATATGGCGCGGATGCAATACCAGCCGGTGTCGCCGAGGGCGCCGAGGCCGTCGAGGTCCGGCTTTGCACGGATGCTATGCTTTAGGAACTCCGGCCCGGGGTTGTACGTCAAACAAGTGTGTATCTGATACATATAAATGGAATCGAATTAAATTACTTAAAGATAAACGGAGACTCGTATGAAATTGTTTTCATATGAAATTTATAGGAGATAAAACTGTTAAAGAATTTAACATATTTATCAAGTTATTATTTATTATTAATTTCACATGAAGAGGATCTCACTAGCAAGAAAAATGATATTTTTGTTTGAGTTTCACCCATTTAAAAGAAGAGAAATGAAATATATATTATTTTATAACATCAAAACCATAAAAATTCAATTTTTTATTTGAAAGTGAACAAATGAGTTAGGATTATTCCCAACTATTTTTCTAAGAATAGCGTTTTACATGTTATTTTTGTTTATGATCATACTTTATTGTTAAGTAAAAAATACTATACTATCTATATATTAATGTAGATTATTTTTTTGGTAAATTAATGTAGATTATTTTGTAAGTGCTTTGGTGGAAAATTGAGTATAGAAATATGTTTTTTTTTTTGGTATTCATAGGGCCAAAGGCCCAAAAGAAACAAAACTAAACTATACGAGGTAGGAAAACCCCTTTTTCATCAATTGCACAACCTCTCGGGGAGGTGTGAATAGAAATATGTCAAATATAAAAAGAGTTTGATTTATGAGCTCATATTCCGCTCATTTGAGACCAATTATGTGACTAATTTGAGAATGCAATGTTGGTCAACAGTAGAAGCCCAGAACACATAAGAGAAAGCTTGTTTCTTTAGAATGCATACAATCTCAAGTCCAAAAAATGTACATCAAGTTATAAAAAAGAATGCCAAGTCTAAAAAAAAAAAAGAATGCATAATTGCATACAAACTTGAATCTTGTTTTGACCACAAAAAAAAAAAACTTGAATCTTGTCTTTTTGGATACATTTCAATTTCATAATTAGTAATACTAATACGAATACTAATATAAAATAGTGGCAGATAACTTTTGAATACCCATAGAAAAGTACGCCACAACTAATACTGGTTCTATTTGGAATGTTGCCAAACTTAATTTATGCCTACCAAGACAAAGCTATACCTTAAACTTATATATATGGAAAATGTTGTCACGTGTGTAAAAATATATAGGAAACTAACTAATAGCCAGCATTCTTATCGATCTACTAAATATGAATCCTAACTTTGTCTAATAAAGTACAGGCATACCTTTGGTTTTGGTATCCAAAAGGCAATTTAAAACTTTATGAATTTAATCTGTCACACCATCTATACATAATTGTAAGTAACTTCTAATAAAAAAATACATAGATGATTATTAAATTATTAAATTAAAAATTATTTTTAAAAAACCCCTTTGCCAAACTAGAGGAATGTGTAACATTAAGAACAACTAAGGCATTTTTTGAATTTCTTCTATTTTTTTTAAGAAGGAATAAGGATTATTTGTCTTTCTATGTTGGCATATATATAACCTCATGCATGAGTGAATCTAGGGTAACTCAAATTGTAAAACACAAGAAAAAGAACATCAACAACCATACATATATAAAATTGATTAACACATACCCATTTGAGTTGACCAAAACGTTGTTCATCAGATAAAGCCTCCTTCATTTTAGCCGTACGAGGGTGGTGCACCCACATGGTCCCATCCATGAACTGAACTCCATTACCCTCACAAGCCTCAAGAATTCGGTCAAGCTCCGCCGTGTTCATCGCCACCGGCTTCTCCAAAAGTATGTGCTTTCCTCTCTCAGCCGCCCTTACTGCCCATGTCACGTGCAGGGCCGTTGGGAGAGGAATGTACACGGCATCCACTTGATCATCTTCAAGAACAGCTTCGTAACTACCATAAACCCTAACTGCCTCTGGCAAGCCGTTTTGGGCGACGAAGGCGGTGGCCTTTTCTAAAGAACGGCTCCCTATGGCTTGAAGAGTAGTGTTTGGTGCTCTAAGTATGGCTTTGCAAAGCTTGATGGAGATTTGAGCACAACCAAGGACACCAAAACGCACTGTCGTTTTTTCATCGGCCATTTTTGTTGTGTGATTAATTTAGGGTGTGTTGTGTGATTAAGGGAGAGGGCTAATTAACAAGAATTTATCCATGATAATTATCATGATGATCTAAAGAAGCATTAGTTGTATTTGGGTTTAAAATATCATTAGTTTAGCATTATATATAATTTATAAGTGTAGGTGGTTGGATCCCAAGATATTATTATATATTAACTTGACCTATCAAAATTTTGTTATTTTTTTTCCTTGTCGATATCACATGTTACTTTTTTTTGAAAAAAAATATATATTATTGGTGCATATATATTGATATATACACGTTACTTTTAAAAGGGTTTGCATGTCTTCAGGGAAAAAGAAATAAGTTATTATTACTTTATTTTACGTATTTAACCCAATATATATATATATATATATATATTGAAATTTCCAATGGGATTAAGCCTGCTTTTGAAAGGTTGTTATCATAATTTGGTTTGCAATTTGTCTTTTGCAGTTTTATTATATGTGAATTAACTACTTAAGGGCAATAATTGCAATAAACTAGTAAATTATGTTTCAATTAGTGGAGAATCGATTAAGATACTGAAACCATAGTTGACCTTCAAATATATCATATGTTTTTTTCTCGAATAATTTAATTAAATGCAAAAAGCTTCTAGAAGGAATATGTTTCTCATATTAATTAGTTGGACGCCATTGATGATCACAAAGGCAAAATTAATTTAATTCAGTAGTAATATAATATTAAAAGGAATTATTAATTACTATTATGTTTCAAATTTAATTTAAGTAATTTCCAGCTAGCATATACATATCCATGTATGCTTCTATTATTTCATGGGATTAATGTTTCAGTAACTATTGTTTACATAATAAAGATATTGTGATATAATGTAAAATGTCAAACGAAACAATATAATAATGCAGTATCTATGCCAGCTTGTTTAAGGTAACATGACCTGTGTGTCAATGATTTTTTTAAATTAGAAAAAAATTTCAGAATCCAATTTAATCGCATGATTTTTTTTTAGGAAAATAAAGAATAAAAACTAACTTCCTAACTTTCAAAGAATCATAGAAGTGTGAATAAAAAGTAAGAGACATGTGTTTTCTTTTTAACCTATTTAATTTATTAGTGTATTGCTATAATTTGTAATGCAAGGATTAATAGTAATACTTACTTAGCTTATTAGTTACTTATATATCACTCTATTCTCCGAAGCAATATGGGTCTTGAATGTGTGGTTTAATTAATTTTTAATTTTTTAATGTGCAAGATTTTGTTGACTATTAATTATATATTTCCATTGTTTACTACTAGTTTTTTATTGTTTCTCTCTATCATGATTTATTGAGAATATTTTTATTGAAAATAAAAAAAATTTAAGATTTTAATTTTTGAAAACGTCCACTAATAATAATAATAATAATCTTAACATATATACTTTAAGAACACATCTATTTATTCTTAACTCGATCACATTATTTATACTTTTTTGGAAGTTGTTTTGGGTAAAAATAATAGATGACTCTGATTATACTAATCCATTTTCTGTTGGCTACAATTAGTGCATGCTCACATTACCTCAAATCATTGTATAATTTAAAAATAATAAGTAATTAATAATTGAGCAATGTATATTAGAAGTCATATAACTATAGATATGGTTTCTCTAGCTCAATGGTTACAGTAGTTGCATGTGCATCTAGCTGTACTAATAAGTCCGAAAGAAGCATTTGATGTAAAATATTACCTAACCAGCCTTTGTGTTGCTCAAAAATACTAAATCCTTTTTTTATTACATTAATTAATTTAACTCATCAATGACAAGGAAACACCATTATACATTATAAAAAAGCATTTTATGCGGTGAGAGTAGTGCCTGAGAACATGCCATAATATAATGTTCATTCTTAATTAGCTTGTTTGATATTATTGAATTGAACGAGGGTGCATGGCTGCATGCGTTTAATAAATAATAATAACAAATTATTATCATAGCTATATTGCAAGTCATATAGGCTATATATATAGCTTGATTAATTTTTAGTTTAGATAAATATCCTTGCAAATTATTCAATTTTTTTTAAAATCAATAAATTACTTACTATATAAATCCTATTAAAATAAAGTTAAAGGACTCCAAATATATATATTTTTAAAAAAATATAATTCTAATGGAATAGAGAAAATCATCAACCCTTTCATTAAAAAAAATTGTTTCAATCATATAATATATATTTGATTTCTAGATCAAAACCATTTTAATTTATTTGGCATTATAACCAAACATATATAATCCTAATGTGCTATAACTAAATTCTAATGTTCTTAATTAGTAGTAACCTTTGGCTATTTTATATATATATATTTTTTGCAACATTATTTGAGATTCTATAAGGTATATGATTCTCCATTCTCCAAATTTTCAAATCAAACTACTATGCCATTTTCCAAATCAATTCCCATCTTGATCTCTTCTTTGTTATTCCTATCCACAAAATCAAGCTTATGGAAGAGCATCACCATGGCCAAAGTGCAATTCCAAAAATCCAAAGCAAAAGGGGAAGCCCCATATGGAAAACCCTATTTCCCAAAATACCCAAAATATTAGCCTTTCTCATGAGTTCATTCAAGTACTCTATGGTCACAACACATGTGACATTATTATTATTAATATTATCATGCTGTTGTGGTGTAGAAATGAGGATGCTTAATTGGTTGAAAAACCTAATTGAAAGAGTGTGAAAAAGGAATGAGAATAAGAATAAGGTAAAGAGAATTGCATATTTTAGTATGAATGCTAATTCCCCATGTGCCCCATAGATTGATGATGAGTAGATGAGAGGCTTCTTGAGAGTGTAATTACTACTTATAAATGCTCCAAAGGAGGATTTGATGTGTTGGCCATTATGCTTGATCCCATTATCATGTTCCTAATACTTTGTACAGCAACTATATTCTTCTTCTCAATATCCTGCAATATTAATAATAATATCCACTAGATTATTAATTATAACCCATGTGTTGTATGGTAATATATGTTAAATTGTTTAGTACATGTATTAATTAATTTATATTCTTGATTAACATGATAGATGGAAGGAGAAACATAAAATAAGTTCGGAAATATATATTATTTAAGTGAATTCTAATGTATATTTTATACAGAAAAATTCGAAAAGAATGAGGAAGAGATCGCTTTAGAATTTTTAAGTTGAAATTATAAACTCTAAACCTTAAATTTTAAGTCTTAAATTCGATCTAAATACTAAATTTATATCCTATAATTTACATTTTAAACTCTAAATTTTGACTATAAACTCTAACTTTTAAATTTAATAAAATTTAAATATGAACTATTAGTATAATATATAATAAACGTAGAGCTAAAATTTATTTAATAAACAAAAAATATAATATTCCCTAATTAGCAATGAGCATTTAAGAAAAAATTATTTTATACTGATGATTAATTTCATGACTGAATTTTAATACACACGTGATAATGGATACCTTAATCATGGCAGAAATCCACAAGGAGCGGCCATGGACATCTATCCCAAAGATGGTTAAGAAGGGTTGTGTCCTAACCCTATGCCATAACCAAATATGATAAGAAAGGTTTATCAACAACCCTAATGGTACAAGCACCAAGTCCAAATAGCATGTCTTCCACTCCATGTATCTATAATGTATGTGCTCTATCTATCTATATATGTCCTCTATTCTTCTTGAATAATATTCACTTTCAAATGTGTCTTTATATACCCAAGCATCAACCTGGATCTTTATTAGCATACAGAATACTAATGCAGTAATGCTATCTAATTAAGAATATATATATCGAATAGAATAGATACTATTCTTTTTATTCTTGTTATTAATTATTCTCTTGAATCTACGCCTGGGTGGATAGATCGATCTATCTATCTATCCTGCCCTTTTTACTTTATTTTTCTAAAAGAATTTATACATATCAGTTGTGTAATTTTTTAACTTTATTATATATATGTATTTTTAAATTTAATTTCGGTTCGTGCATTTTTTTTAAAGATTTTTTATTATACACCAGGATTCTTCCCCTATACGCCTACATATGTCTATGATATAACTCATATATATTCCTTGGGATAATGATTCTTGGTTTGCTAATTTTTTTGGAGATGATGATCTTGGCTTTTTGAATTAATGTGGTACAAATAAATGAAGAGTATATTTTATAACATAGTAATTAAAATCAGACAAGTGGGCTAATTTGATCGAAAAACTTGTGAACTAATGAAGTAATCGGTCCAATTTATACATCAAACAACTAGATGTGTTTTCACTCGATTAACACAGTAAGAATTAGGTTAAAACTGGTCGATTCACGACAAATTTCAAGCAGAATTGTTCTATGATTTGTACTATAATTAAATTATTAATTAGGTTTTAGAATTTGGACATTGGACTTCCATTTAAACAAAATAGTACTATTTGTTACAGCTTTTAAATTAGACCTAAGAAACAAATTATTGGATTCGTGTGATAGACATATTTTAAACACAACACTAATTTATCGGCATTCGTCCGACACGCGTGTTTTTCATGTTCATCTATATTCTTATAAAACAAAAAAATATTTCTTTAAACACATCAAAATATGATTATGTGTATGTGTATCCAACTTTATTTTCAACTTATATTCTTAAAATGAATTTAAAAATTAAAATGAGTTTAAAAATTAGTTTCTTATTATTGATTAAAACTAAAATTTATTTTAAATATTTTTTATAATTAAAAAAAACATTAAAAATATTTAAAATATTAATTTATATTTTAATATATATAAATAAAATATCAAGATGATATTATTGTAATTTTTAAAAAAATATATTTTATTTAATATATATCGTGTCTCATAAATCCTAAGTATCGTATAATAATATGTCCTGTATAGGGTCCGTGCTTATAAGCTAATTAGAATTGTATTATGCATTAGGTGAAAGAATATTCTTACAATCTATTGTGGTGAAAAGTTTAAATTAATTTATATGCAAATTATATATATATATATATATATATATATATATATATATATATATATAT
>JASCZI010030256.1:159348-170809 GCA_036250425.1 Stylosanthes scabra
GGGTCTCAGTGATTTAGCGTGCCATTACTTAAGCAAGCATGGGGTAAGCGCAATCAGGAGGCTAAGGAAAACTGATAATAACAGAATTGCAAAGGCATGTGGTGCTGTTATTGTGAACAGACCAGATGAACTGCAGGAGTCTGATGTCGGTACTGGTGCTGGCTTATTTGAAGTAAAGAAAATCGGGGATGAGTTCTTTGCATTTATTGTAGAATGCAAAGACCCTAAGGCCTGTACCGTACTGTTAAGAGGTGCTAGCAAAGATCTCCTTAATGAAGTTGAAAGAAATCTACAGGTAAGGTGTTAATTTGCACTTTTAGATCATGTAAGATCAGTTGTATTTCTCCCTGAACATTTTTTCATGACAGGATGCCATGTCCGTAGCAAGGAATATAATAAAAAATCCAAAGCTTGTTCCTGGAGGTGGTGGTACAGAGTTGACTGTGTCAGCTACTTTGAAACAGAAGAGTTCGTCAATTGAAGGCATAGAAAAGGTGTGTAATTGTTGCTTTTTAAATGAACAAGTAGATAAACAGCAGTATATTAACCGGGTTCTCACTTCTCACTTTCACTAATATTCGTGTTCATCAACAGTGGCCTTATGAAGCTGCTGCCATTGCTTTCGAGGCTATCCCACGTACTTTGGCACAAAATTGTGGAGTTAATGTCATCCGGACTATGACTGCCCTACAAGGAAAGGTAGAAATAGTTTGCCAATACCCATCACATGTGATGCTTGGTGACTTTGTTTAACATTATCTTCTTGAAAATTATAGCACGCAAATGGAGAAAATGCATGGATTGGCATAGATGGAAATACCGGTGCCATTGCTGATATGAAAGAGAGCAAGGTAGATTTCACTTTCATCTTACTTCGTGATGCTAGACAATTATACAATTATAACTAGCATTTTTCAGTTACATCGGGAATATATATGCTTGGGTATCTTGATAAGTATGTTCCATAGCGAATTTACTGAGTTTGTGGATATGTTGTTAGATCTGGGACGCATACAATGTGAAAGCGCAAACATTTAAGACGGCGATTGAAGCTGCTTGCATGCTTCTGAGGATTGATGATATAGTTAGTGGGATCAAGAAGAAGCAGGCACCTGGAGCAGGCCCTTCAAAGCCCAAGGTTGAGACTGAGGCAGATGCTGACAGTGAGCAAATCCTTCCTGACTAGGCAACACAATTAAACTCCTACTGCTTTTTGACATGATATAGAGTTGGTGTGCTTGTTTTTTATTCATTGTGATTGAGCTGCCATTTTGTATTTTTTACCTTAAATTGTTTGCACTCTGCAAGAGCTATATTGTGAAATGTAGACTTCGTCGTTGGTAAAAGATTATGAGATTTGGTGCTGCGGTAAGTAAAGTTTTTTAATTTTTTTTTTAAAGCTGGAGGGGGTATATTCTAAGATTAAATTTCATAAGCGTAACTGAAATGAAAAAGAATAATTCGTAAATTTATAGTAATAATTTTTTTTAGTGTATATATAATATTTTTGTTATATGTATCTAAACAATTGATAAAAAAAAAAAAAAGCTAATTTCAATGCATATTGAATTAGGATTTCGACATATGTATAAATTTCTAACACTTTCTTTGACTCAATTTTTGGGTTCACATTTTTAAAACACAAATTCTTCCTTGGGAGATTTCTATCACCTCTTTGGACTTAAGCCCGGATCGGGTAGGCTTTCTTAAGGAATAAAAGCTTATTGGCTAATGCAAAGAGGAATGTGATCAAATCAAGATGTGATTACATTAAATTCCTGAAAGAGCACTTGATAAAGTGTAAGGGATTACTCTAAACTTGCTTGGCCTAGGGATACCTTCCTACCCGAACAAAAAAAAAACTTATTGGTTAATGCATATCCGTACCTTAAAAAGGGATAAGCATCCATAATCAATGAATAGTATGAGCACGTGAGATGGTGTGCCTAAATTGCATATCATATATGTTTGGCACCGCAAAATTAGTAAAATTACAATTGATGATTCAAACATATATCTTTTCAGAGTGCAAGAGTCAAACTATCACCAAAACATGAAAAGATCCGAGTCAAACTATCACAAACTTGAAAAGATCTGTTAACGAAAAAAAGTACAGTATCTTAGAAAAGATAATAAAATCACAATATTAACCACAATTTAGACATAGCTATCAATGAGAGATTTTCTCATCTCATCCACAATGGCAGTAGGCTGTGCCTCCCTCAGTTTGAAAACGCTCTCAATCACAGACAACTCTGTTGCTGTGGTGTCCGAGCCACAAAACGCTGTCCAGTCATTCACTGTCATTCCAGCAGCTATCACTTCACTGCCACGGTTCACGGTCCCAGCCACCAAAGGAACCTGAAGGAGTGTAGAAAGCTCATCCAAGTCTTCTATGGAAGTATGAGGGTGAACCTGCATCAAATGAACCGCTAAGACTTCTTTCTTCTTTCGATTGTATAAAGGCAGCATAGGTATTTAGATTACAAAGTTGAGGAGAAACATCTATGTTTTACTCACCAAGCCTCCTCTGTTGGAGAAGGCACAGTAGCTACCGACAAGAATATTGCCGGCAATGGTCTGCCTGAAAACTTCTACTCCAAGAACATCGGCAATCAATTCCTCCGTCTCCTGAATAAATATAAGGCAACATATATTATATATCGAATCTAGAAGAGGAATGGGAATAAAAGGCATGGATTTGAGAAGTTATGGGATTATTTTTAATATGAACTGAGCAAAAACGTGAATCCATATGTAAATCCTACAGGCTGCATAGCTGTAGATTTTGATATATACTTGAAGTGTAAAATTAAAGGTGATCAAATTCCAAATTACTAGTAATGTGCAGGTTATAATTTTTCAAGTACTAATGGTTGAGATAAAACATAAGTGATGTGATATTCAAATCAATTTTTGATACGAAACATTACAAGATTAGTATAAGCATTATATGATCTAGCATAAAACCATACCCTGTCAAGATCGGTGTGAGTGAGAGCCACATGGTCATTACATGCTATACAATTTCCGAGAGCAGATAATCTTTCATCTATTCTCTGAACGACTACTTGATCGGGCAGGCAATTTCTCAAATGTTGAAGTTCTTCATAATGACAATAAGAGCAGGTAGCTAAAGTCAGCATAATAATTCACTACTTGTATTGTAATTATATGGCAACACCACCAAAAAAGCAAGGCATAAAATACAATTAGGTTTCATTTTTTTAAAAGAAAAAATATTTATTAGTAACATATGGATACGGACCTGACTGTTTTGGGAGGCACATGATATTATATAGAATCATGCAGTACAAAGAATTCAAAACAAACATAACAAAAACAGGAATCACCTTGGTCTGTGGTTGTATGGGGCACGAGAAGCCCATTTTTGTTTCCTGGAATCCAATAGAAAGTAAACCTAATTAGGTCCAAAAAAAAATGATATTGAACAAATAGAAGAAACCGAGGCTTCCATTTCTTTATTATTTCTTTCGTACTCCTTCAAAATCCATGATAAGCATAGGATATATATGCAAATCCGTACCTGCACAAAGGCGACCAATAATTCGAGTTCCACCAATGGATGTTTTGATCACTGGGATGACATCTGCTAACTCAGATTCAAATACACTGTACAAAGCAACATTATTTTTTTTTCCCATTCAGAAAGATGTCATAATGTTTTCAAACCATTTTAAGACAAATTTGAAAAAGCTAAAATTAATTCATCACTAATCTGGAAAGAATGAATACCTGTAGAAGTTTTCAGATCCTCCTATGGCAACCAAACAATAGGCATTAGTAAGTTTAGAAAACACTCCAACTTCACAATTATTCTCAAAC
The DNA here is from genome assembly GCA_036250425.1 of Stylosanthes scabra. Taxonomy (NCBI): domain Eukaryota; kingdom Viridiplantae; phylum Streptophyta; class Magnoliopsida; order Fabales; family Fabaceae; genus Stylosanthes; species Stylosanthes scabra. Next base: position 163,195 of record JASCZI010030256.1, read on the forward strand.
TGGAGTCCTGCAAGCAAACAATATACATTCAATATCTTATATTGAAAAAGTAAAACGAGTTCAGGTAAGAAGACCAAAGTGGAAGACATAAGAATCACTTACTAGTTGCCATGATCAAGAATAACAGAAGTCTTTGACACAAATAAGCTGATTGAAGATCTGCAGAATTAGAATGTGAAACATTAAAACAACATAAAGCAACCAAGTTTCGTATATTCAAATTAGAGCATGCATATATATTTAGGTGTTGAAGCAAGAGGATTTATATTTGTGCTGTGTAAGAAATAATTGATATTATTGCCTATGTGAGTACTCTCTAACCCCAAAAAGTGATTGAATTTTCCAAGATCTTTGAGTGAGAAAATTGAGTTTAATTGCTGGATTAGAACCTCAACATCTGCTGGATTATCACCTGTAATTACAGACCTGTGTCCTATAGCTTAAATTGTTCTTTTTCTTATATCCTTTTGATATGTATATTATGTTTTGTATACAAACTAGAATGAACAATAGTCACCAAAAAAAAAAAAAAACTAGAATGAACAATATACTATTTATCTTTACTAAAAATTGCAGACGAAAATAAATTCATAAAAGAGAAGTGAAGTCCATTATAAGTGGAACAATATTTTAAGAAGTAGCATCTTTTGAAAGCATTGGATGTCAAAAGTAGAAGTGTAGAGTTGTAGTAAGAAAGAAGAAATTGAACCATGGGAAAAAAAAAAGGCCAACATATGATAATGGCTTCATGCTAATATATATACAGGTTTCTTAACTATGGAATTTTTATTTAAAAAATCTAGAGCTTTCTTAACCTAAAATATGAAAACAATTCCCTTATCATATTTCATGAACTTCAATGTTGAAACATTGAATGACACCTCCAGCTTCCAGCTATTCTTAGCCTTAGCAATTTTGATTATGAGAACCCTCAAAACTAAGTAACTAACAGCTCCTAAAGGCCCCTTCCTTCCAATATGATTATGCATATAAATAATATCTGCTGCTAAAATTCCAAAGGCCCCCTTTTTTTTTATAATTTAAGCCCAAGCATGCAATCACAACTGGGGGAATTCAAATAAAAGATAAAATATCATAAATTTACAATAAAATTGGAACCCCAAATCCCTAAATAATCTATAGCCGCCATAGGGGTGCAGATTGCTTTCATGTCAAACCAAAACAAGAACAGGGTTGGTTCTGCAAATAATGAAGAAAGAGAATACCTTGGCGAATACTTTGTGATGATCACGACGGGAATAGCGGCGGCGCCGGAGGAGAGGCCGTCTGAGCTGGAAAGCGCGGTATGGAGGGAATGGAGGCGTGGAAGAAAACGGTGGGAGGCGTGTTAGTCGTTAGGGTATTTGGTTTTATGGTTTTATTTTTTGTATATATATATATTTTTTTATGTTTATCTTTTTTATTTTTTTTGGTGAACTTTCTCTTTTTGTTTTAGTTTAATGGTCTATGTCTTGTTTGTTTATTGTTTCTGTTTTTGGACTGAGTGTGTGGTTATTGTTCATTATCGGTATATTTTATGGGCCTGGGCCTCTTAGTTGAGGCACCTGTATTTAGGAATAATAGTAAAGGGTCATGCTACGTTGAAGGTGTTGTTTTGAAGATATTCGTTTTTTGATGTGACTAGAGTCACATGAGTTATGTGAGTCAATAATATGAAGCAAGCTGGCTATGTGAACCATGCATAGTTCTTGCTGTTATGGCTAACATCATTGCTTCAGACAGCTTGGACCATTTTTGGTGTGTGGTGAAAAATGTAAATACCTGGACTTCAAATAGCTAGTATAGATTTATTGGTGTGTGTCCAATAGCCATGAAAAAAAGTTGCGTTAATTCATAGTAGAAACAAAAATAAAATAAATAAAAAAGAAAAAAAGGATTATTGGTCTGTCCAATAGGTATCTATATCTATAATAATATATATATTTATCTATAATAACAATATATGATGGTAGTATAAGATATTTATTGTATAATTTTTATTTTCTATTTTAACTCTATTACTAATTAATAATTTATAACTATTCATTTATAAATGAAGTGTGACTAGACAAATTTTCATTTATTTATATAGAGTTTGTTTGGATGTCATTATTTGGCTAAAAAAAAAATCTTTTTCTAATAAAAAAAGATCTTTTTATATTTTTTAACGTGTTTGGGTAATTTTTACTAGTAAAAGTAAAATCACTAGTAAAATGGGAAAACATCTTATGAAAAGAAGATGTTTTTCACATCTTTTTTTAAAAGATCTTTTTCACTAAAAAAAAGATGTTTTAAAATAATGAATAGACAAAACTATCCTTATCATTATTATAAAAAGACACCATTTACCCCTTTTTTTATTAATAACAAAAATAACAAATCTCTTATACGCTATTCCATTTAAACCTATTATTGAGGCGACATCTTAAGGATTTGATATAGAAATTAGAGAATCACTAATATCACAAGATAAAGAAACACAACGTGATATCATTGTTGCATGTTTTCCACTTCATAATTTCATAAGAATGATGAATTCTGATGATATAAGCATTCTACAAAGCTTTGAAGATATTGTTTCATTACAAGCAAATGAACGTGACGATCCTACATGTAATAGATCTACAAATACATCTATAACTCACTGGGAGGAACCAACACAATAACATGTTCAAGTGATGGAACAAGTTAGGGACAATATTAGAAATCAATTAGTACAAGAAATGAATTAATAAAGTTAGTTAATTTATTTTATTATTTACAATCGAATGTCCTTTTTAGTAATTTTATTAATGTAGAAGTACTTCTATTTATTTTTTCCCAAACATAATATTTTATATGATAAGTGCTTTTATATAAAATACCAAACATAAATTTACTTTTACTTTTTCAAAAGATTTTTTTAAAAAAGATCATTTAAAAAAAGATCTTTTTCAATAATGGCATCCAAACAAGCCCATAGTAGTAACATTTTTGTTAATTTCAACTCACTTTTTTTTTTTGTATCACATTTTCTACTATCATTTTTCTTCCATCTTTCATGTAATTTTTTTTAATACTCCATTTACTTTTATGGTAGTTCATTATTTTTATATACTTTTCATCAACGATAAAAATGAAAAAAAATATGTAAAAAAATAGAAGTGAAAAATGAAAAATGGACAAAATTGTGCAATAATAAATGAGTTAAATAAAGAATATTACAAGAGAAATTTTTGATACTGTTTAGCATGTGGACTAAGAAAGAGAGATTTGAAACGAACAAAGATTTTCTTTTGAGAGTAAAAAGGTTGAAACATATTTTTTTTTAATACATTTAACAAAACTACACTATTGATTATGTGGGGTATAAGAATATATTTACTTTTAATTAAATTAAAAAAAATAAATTATAAACAAATTAAAAGCACCAAAATATAATAAACAAATTATACTAAAAATTATAAATAAACAAATTGTCTCATGAAAAAACTTATATCTTTCTTCTATCTCTTTATTTTTTAATAATCTTTATGCAAATAGAAATATAATTTTGGCTCATTAATCTTATTTTTTTAAAAAAATATTATTCATTGTTATTTGATATGTATTTTCACATTTTTGTCCCATAAATCGAGTGAATAGAAAGTTAAAGAGAGGAAGAAAATGAAAAATGAGAAAAGTATAATCAATATATATTAATGGGTGGGAGGTAATTATATATGTATATAAATATAGAGAAAGTAACAATGACCTAAGATAGTTTAATATAATGTATTAAATATAAAATTTTAAAAAAAATCAATAGAATTATACATGAAGAACAACGTGTTTTGAAGATAATTTTTTACATTTTCTATAAATAATGTTTGTGAATCTTTAATTTGATTTTGTTATACATAATAAAAACACAATAATTTTTCATATTTAATTTAATTTAAATTTGCTTATTGGTCAAAATATAAAAATTAATTTCTTAAAAATAATAAAAAACAGTTGAACATACGATAAATTAAATAAAATATGATTTAAAAAAAACAGCCCACAAACATGGCCAATTCCTCAAATGGCTTAAGGAGAGATCCCACAACGAACAGCTACAAACGACGCCCTTAATAAGTCAAAGCTTTGGCACGCAATCTTAAGTCTTCTCTTTCTTCTGACATAGTCAAGTAACGCGTGTCCTTCTACAATTGCACAATCATTCTATAATTTCTCTCTATAAATTTAGCTCTTTATGCTAGAACTGTCCGTAAATTAGTAATTAGGCCCTAACATGTTTCTATTTTATAATTTCATATCAATATCCTGACCAAAAACAAAAAAAATTCATTTCATTATAGATGGTGAACGATTCGCACTTGGCAGAAGAGACGACAGTAAAAAAGGTTTAGGGTAAAGGACATTTGTACCCCTGACTTTTTAAAACTTGTACAAATGCACCCCCGACTTTTAAGAAATACATAAGTGTCCATCACCTTCAAAAAAACGGGACATTAAAGCCCTTCCGTTAATTAGACTACCAGCTGGCGACGAAAATTGTGTAACGGGCCTCAAATTGCCGTAACGGAGGCCAGCATGGATACAACTTCATCTCTACCCAAACATCACTACCCTTCTATCCACCCCCTCTTTCTCTCTCTGTTTTCTTTTTCTTTTTTCGGATTTTTTTTAAATAAATAAAAAAACTCAAAATTTACATAAATGAGTGCGGATACACGAATTTACGAAAATAAGCACGCTTTACTTATCTCGGGGTCAGTGACCCCGAAATAAAGTTTACACGTATCTCGGGGTCAGTGGCCACGAGATACGCTATTTCACGTTAGATTACACGTATCTCGGAGCCACTGACCCCGAGATAAGGTCTCCGCCTATATAAGGGCAGGAGGACCCGTGATTCACTCATTTTCCCCTCTCTCTCTTCAATATTTTCCTTTCTAGGCACTTTCATTCCTCCCTTAGTGTTGTGTGATAGAATGGCTCCTCGGGGACGCTCCAGGAGAGCCGCAGGAGCAGCGCTCGCTGCCGAACCGGCCGAGGAAGCAGGCCAAGGTGCACCAGCTGGGGGAGCCGCACAGGCGGTAGAGAGTTTGTCGCGGCTCAATCGCGAGTACCACATCGCAGGCGCCCTGGTTGGTGTTTCGCTTACTAAAATTTTTAAATTTTCAATTATGTTGTAGAATTACGATGAATGTAGGTAATATTAGAGTAGGGCAATAAATGTTGACTTAGTGTATTTCATGTTATTTTAGGGCAATACTTGCATTATATAATTTAGCGTAACTATGCCTACTAATTAAGTATGTTTAGGGTAAACTACTAGCATGTATTTTTTCAAATATTAATTTAGTGACATGTTAAGTAATCATTAAATTAATTTTTAGACCTATCTGATATAATCAACAATAATTTGTAATGTATGATAAAGAATTTAGCATTACATAATGTATAACATAATTTAGAATATCGTATTTATATCCGTAACAGAAATAAAGTAGACTTAACATAAAATATTATTAAATTGCTATAGAGAGAGAAAGTGTTATTGCCTAGGCGTTGCTCCTTCATTATGCCTGTTCCGGAGAGGCTGATGCTGTTCATGATAGAGGCCGGATTCGGGCACGTCATCCAGCTGCGAGATTTCGCCTTCGACGCTCCACTCCTGTCTGCATTTGTGGAGCGTTGGAGGCCGGAGACGCATACGTTTTGCCTCTCGTGGTGTGAGTGCACCATCACGCTGCAGGATGTCGCATACCATCTTGGTCTACGCACTGATGGGGATCCTGTCGGAGGGTGTATGCAGGATTTTCAGGAGCATTATCAGCAGCAACCGTGGGACATGGTAGAGCAGTACCTAGGTGCACGCCCACCTGTTCCGGCCAACGCCCAGAAGGAGTCCTTTGTCATTAAGATGGTGTGGCTACGGGAGAGATTGCAGCACATTCCAGTCGACGCCGATCCCAACATGCTGCGTCAGTACGCTAGGTGCTACATTATGCTGTTCATTGGTGGGTACCTCATGCCGGATAAGTCCGGCAACTTGGTTCACATTCGATGGCTCCCGTTGCTGAGGGACCTCACCGCGTGTGCCCGACTTTCGTGGGGGAGTCCTTCGCATAAACGCTGAACACCGACTCCATGCTGAAAACAGGATCGACATAGGCACCCCACTCTATCCCCACGGCGGCACATGAGGCAATCACATGCCAGCACGGAAAATGCAGCTGTTGAAATCTACCACAGTCGCACGTACGCTGCCTGAGGTGCACTCGATAAGTACTCTGCCTCGAGCGAGGAATATGACCCACTTCCTCAACTACAAACTGTGCCGATCTGCGGTCACAGCTAAGTACCCTCATCTTGGGGAGATCGGCCTTGCTCTTCTCAATCTCAGATAAAAGATACTGGCTCCATTGGCTTCCTGCCACAACCTGTGCATGAGCTTCTTGCCCTTTCCTGATCCAAAGTTGCTGCAACCTCTCATATGTGGCCCGCACAATTGCAGATATAGGGAGAAATCGGGTTCCCTTAAGTACTGCGTTGATGCACTCCGACAGGTTTGTCGTCATGTGTCCCCACCTTCGACCCTTATCGCAGTGCTATAGCCATAACTTGTTCCTAAACCTGGTTATCCACGCCTTCATTTCGGGCTTCAGAGAATCTAGTCCCCTCATCCAGTCATTAAACTCAAGCTCGGTGGGCGCATACGCAGCATTGATCACAAGTCGCTTCCCCTCTTTACTGTTGAATTTAGTCATGAAGTTACTTGCTAGATGACGCACACATATCGCATGATGGCCACTCGGAGGACGCCATCCACTGTCATCAGCCTCTAATGCAGCACGGATGGCGGGCGACCTATCTAATATCAGAAGAACGCCTTCCTTCGTTATGACATGGGTCCTCAGGTTTTTCAGGAAAAACGACCAAGACTCGGTCGATTCTGACTCAACGATGGCGAATGCTGCTGGGAATATGTTGTTGTTACCATCCTGGACAACCGCCATCAGCAAGACCCCGCCATATCTCCCATACAGATGGGTGCCATCAACGGAAACAAACGGCTTGCAGTGTTTTACACCCTCGACGCATGCTGGGAACGTCCAAAACACCTTGTCGAACTGGCAACTATCCTGATCTATGATGTCACCATTGTAATACGGACCAACCCTCAAATCCACAAGTGTACCCTCGCAGAAAGATTGCAGCGCAGCCAGAAGCTTAGGCAGGAGGACATAAGACTCCTCCCAATCACCATACAGCTTAGCGATCGCCTTCTGCTTCGCCAACCAAACCTTCCGGTACGACGGCATATAGTGGTAACTTTCTTGCACGGCGGCTTGCAAGACAGGTATGCGAACGGAAGGGTTGGACTTGATGATGGGCAATATGACGTTGCAAATCAATCTACCGTCAAGCTGCGCATGATCGGATGACATGGACGGTGCCAAACATTCATGCGGGCCACCAAACCTCCTCACCTCCCTGTTCGGTTTACAACACACAGGCATTATTAAATCTTTACCACATGCAACTATTTAAAATGGAATAAATACACATGAGTTCAGATTGTGTGCAACTCACCAATACCCTAAATTTGTCCTCAGGGACACACGAATGTACCATGGGCACC
>JASCZI010030257.1:59987-71382 GCA_036250425.1 Stylosanthes scabra
TCCTGGGATCGTGAGGCTCTCACTTAGAATGGAAAGGTGTGAGTTTGTGCGGCAGATTTTGGATCTTATTCCGTTTTGATTCGATCGAATAACAGCAATTATAAATAATAAATAAATAAATCTAAAATGTATCGAAGCTTATAATCTGAGAGTGAATAATATGAATGAATCCTGGAAATGGTGATAACAAAGCCGTAGTGAATGGATAAAAGTAAAAACAAGATTGGATTTTTTAAAAAAAATGAGGGATTTTATTCGTGTTATGAATCTAACTCGTTTTTTTTTGGCAGCGATTTTGACTCAACGATGCTGGCTTGCATTGCGTTCTCGTGTTCAAATCTGGAGTATATGGAGGTCTTGATGTCTGATGGTGCAACCAATCGGATCAATGGGTATTATTCCTGTTCTCATTTTTTTTTTTTTGTTTTAGTGGAAAATGAGTTCTTAATGTTGTTGAACACCTGCATATGTGATTCATGTTATGGTGTAATGTTATACAATGTGACCGTACATGTTGTTTTGATTCAATACACCAACCCTAGAAACTAATGAGCTAAAGCTACAGTAACTAAGTAATATCTAATACCATTTTGGATATCAAGTTCTGTGTTTAACATTGCTTTGTGGTGTAAATGTTGGTTGAAGCCGTGAAGAACTATGTTCCTTTGTTGTATATTGTTTTAACATTACATTTTGTTAATAAGTGCTTAAGACTTTGGTAGCTATATTTTGTCCTTTCCTGTTAATTTCTGTTTCATATGTGAAAGTCTTTATTTATTTTTAATTTATGTTCAGTTACTTATTTCCTTATGAATTTATGCTTTGAGCTTCAAGTTGCTTGCTTTAGCTCCATACAAAAGATTGCTGCTGTATGCTTATTTGGTTTATCTGTTGTTCAACGATGAAAAATGCAGGGCTGAATTAGGCCGGTTCGTTGCTGACAAGAGAAGCCTCAAATGCCTCAAGATGGAAGGATGTTCTAACCTGGGTGGCTTTGTCCTCTGTTCGTCTAGTCTATCTACCCTTTGGCTCTCAGATTTGCACTCTCTCTCTAAAATGGTGATTGATACCTTTCCTTTCTCCTCTTTGATATTGTATGGTCTGATCATTTTTTGATTGATAGAACGGGGCAGGCATTTAGAGGGAACTTTAGTAACTAAGAGTTGCTTTGATATGTTAGGTATTTAACTGTCCCCAGTTGAAAGAGATTTCGTTGGAGTTCTCTCGGCAAGAAAATGATACTACTGATCTACCAACAATGATTGAAGGATTGGGCAGAAATTGTTCTAGATTGCAGAATATTCATATAGCTTCTTTGAGTCTTTCTCATGCTGCTGTGCTTGCTCTTACTGCTGCTCAATTGAGGTTTGTAATCTTGAACTCCATTTTCCAATTCTGATTAACAAATTTTGGTTCACAGAACTTTTAATTACAATGCTCTGAACTTTCTACATCTACTACTTCATACATCTTGTGCAAGCATTCCCGAACGGAAGCTAAGACGTTGTCCTGCTTCCAATTTATCTGGCATGTCAAACAGGATGTATATGAAATGAAACCGAATCATATAATAGCTACAAAATCGTAACATGTATGTAACATTAAGATCATAAATTTGGCAATGAAGACTTTAGGATCAATCCTTAATATATTTTAGATAAATGAACATTTCAGTCTTGGTTTTCTTCTATTTTGTTATGATAAGTTGATGTGTGATACAAAATCCATTTGATTGATGAACTTGTTGGAATTCATTAAATGTGAAATAATCAGGGCGCTGCGAATGCTTTCTCTTGTTCTTGGATCTGAAATTACTGATGCATCTGTTGCCGCAATTGCTTCAAGCTACCCTGATTTAGAATTGCTTGATCTCAGTGGGTATGTATCGCCCCTACTTTAATTCATTCACCTTGTTGACAAGCTTCGGATGAAACTCAATACATGCAAAAATATACAGTGAAATTCAATGCAAGAAATTACAATTGTTGTATGCTTTCCCCACCTTCAATTTCCTTTCACTTCTGGAAAATATTTCTAATGATTTTCATTCATCACAGATCTGGCATAAGTGACAGTGGCATAGGAATAATTTGCAATGTGTTCCCTGAAACATTGTCAAGACTCCTTCTTGCCCTTTGTCCTAATGTGACTTCAAGTAATTTCCTGATAACTTCATATACTTCGCAAAACTTTCCAACTTGCTTGAGTTTCTGCTTACTAATCTACTCCAACATTTTTCAGGTGGCATTCAATTTGCTACTGCTCAGCTTCCACTTCTTGAGCTTATGGACTGTGGCATGACCATTTGTGATCCTAATTCCCTTAATCCAACCACTGATGAAGACAATCCCAAACCGGATGAAACATCCAACACAAATGTGCACCTTACAAATCAAAAGCTAATTATCAAACATAGCCATTTAAAGAAGCTTAGTTTATGGGGTTGCTCTGGCTTGGATGTGAGTTTTATTAAGCTGAATATGTTTATTACATATTATTTTTCTATGGCTTCGGATATTCATATTTCTTTGTTTCAATTAATTTGCAGGCCCTATATTTAAATTGCCCACAGCTCAATGATCTGAATCTAAATTCTTGTAGGAATTTGCATCCAGGTATCATTTCATTTCCCTGTTTAGTTATTGTTGGCTGAAAGTTTTATTTAACCTTTTCAGCGATTTCTTGAAAATTTTGAGACTGATTTTTTCTTCTTTAAACTGAATCAATTGGCTCAGAGCGACTGCTGCTTCAGTGTCCCGCGTTAGAAAATGTGCATGCTTCAGGTTGTAAAGCTATGTTAATTGGGGCTATCCAAAGTCAGGTAACAAAGCAGTTTATTCGCATACTATATTCCTTATACGTTTATGAATACTAAAATTTGGGTATGAGCTAGGTTCATGGAACAAATCTCCAGTTCATGAATTAAGCAGTTACTGTGATGTTATGATTTAATTCTCCATGCCTCTATGGTGCTGATATATTTGTATGCAGGTTTGCAATGCTTTTACTGCTATGAACAACCAATCGCCTTCTAAACGTCTACCTGACGGATCCAAGAGAGTTCGGGTTCCTTATTTACTGGAGGATGAGGTAAAGCATAAAGAAAAAACATAGATCTGCTTTACAGTACTTATTTTCTTTCGTGGAACCGAAGATTTCATAAGTGTTTGGTTTCTATTTTAATCCCCCACACAACGGAAAATTGAATTTATAAACTTAACTATCATAGTTTGCTTAATTCCTGATATGCTTTGCATTGTTACACATGAAGATTTAAGCATATTTTTCGCCTTTGCAGTGTCCTGAGCCGGATAAGAAGCGCAGGAAGATTGAGAGACGGCTTTGCAATGTGCTTGTGAGCTGATCATCACTTCTCCTTTAATTTCTATGTATACTTGTGCTATATATTGTATGTTGTGATTTGAAATTTCAGAAGCATAATCCAGTTAGCAGCCAAATATAAACAGGTCATTTTATTTTTCTCCATGTTCGGCTCCCTAATGGATGCCCCCCCTAGAACTGTATCTCATTTCAATTAGATGAATGTTCCAAGTTGAGCCATTGTTTTATGAACATAATGGTGGCAGCTTCATTTTTAATAAATTTGAACTTTTTCCTTGTGAAGATCTCACTCAAGCATTTGTCTCTGCTTGGGGCTGTTCATCTATCTATATTTTTTAAGTGGGTGGATCTGATAGAAACCAGATCAATTTATTTTGGGTTTAGATCATGCAATAGTCCAATTCTTGATTCTTGATTCTTGATTCTTGAAACCTTGTGAGATTAGAACAGAGAAGGTTAACCTTGAAATATGCATTTAGCTGAGAGTTGTAGCAAAATTACAAGAACGAAACACGCACCATGTTGTGATACATTTGAACATGAACTCAGAAGAAACAAAAATACCAGTGACATTTGGACTCAACTATAACCAATTAAGCAATGAAAATGAAACTCATGCAAGTAATGACATTAACTTAAATCAGATTCAGCTTATCAATGGCATCACGTGTAGTGAGGAGTTGGATCATTGCTAAGCTCGGTTAGCATGTACTTGAGAAGGAAGAGACTTAATCATCAGGTGTGGATATTGTTATAAGGAACCATATGGGACAATTCACTGTAGCTAAAATAACACTGAACTTGAATGGCATAACAAAGCAACAGATAACTAACTTGAATTGGTCTAGTACTTAGTTTACTATTCCATTTAAATAAGTGTTGGAATTTGAATCTCGACTTATGCATAAAACAACCCATTGACAACGGCAAACTCTTAAATGGAGTTCAGGTAGATTAGTCATTGGTGTTCAGGTAGATTAGTCATTGGTTTACCGGGCCGGGATATCTTGGAGAAAAAACAACTAGCTGAACTATATGCTAATTGGGGTCCTCCTCTTTGAAGATAATTAGTATTTGATTTTATTTTTTAAATAAGAAATATTTGGTCCGTTTTTGAAATGATGGACAAGAATACAAGATACAATGCTGTAGACTATGAGCTCTTGAAAACAAGAAAGAAAATAACCTCCTACTGCACTCCAGTTCAAGGCCTCTTCAAGTGGCATCTATGTATGCCTTGTTGAAAAGTGCACCGAGACAAGTGGTTATATGGAACTCATGGAACCTGACATAGAGAAAAAAAAAAAAAAAAAAGACCTACTGAGTACGGAGGAGGGTGAAATTGGGAAGAGACTAGTATCTAACTATCTATTCAGCAAAATTTGCATATGGGTTGGTTGATACAGAAAACATCACTGTGTCTTCATCTGATAAAAACAAAAGTTCTTCGCCGTTGCCGAGGATCGAACCCGGGTCACCCGCGTGACAGGCGGGAATACTCACCACTATACTACAACGACTTGATGCTTTATGTTGGAAAGTAAAATATATTTATTAGTGTGATCGGTTGGTTCAGCTTTTGCATCTATGGTGAAGCAACCAGTTTACACACCATTATTTAACCAAGCTCTTTTTTCAGAACCCAGATATCATATATTTCTTTAATTTGGCGATATATTTTTAATGATCTTCGTTAAATATTGGACAATTTTCACCTCCTTAGTTTCTAGGAATACAGTTAACAGAATCTATGTTAAGTTTTTCTCAGTTTAGTTTAGCGTTGGTGTTTAATTTTCACCTCCTTATCTTTGTCTAACATTAACCAAAGAATAATCTATTTTATATTTGTGTCACCTTAAATATTCAATCTTGCTCATTTAGTCATTTCACACTTAGTAGTCCAATTTTAGCACTGAGAGGGATATCATAAATTACAAGTTTTACATTTTAAATTGATAAAATTATTTCTAAAACTATAATCAACCGTCCAACCAGTAACCCAATGATTCAATATTTTAACCGGGTGATTCCCGATTCAATAACAAAAGTATGCACCAAAATTAAAAAAAAATCAAAGTACATATTCAAAGATTATTTTGGGTGGACAAAAATATACTTTAGATTTTATAAATTTATTTCAAATATTAGGAATAAAATTAAATTAAATTAAATCAAACGTTAAAAATACTAAAGGTATTTTTAAAATTTTATAAAAATGTTACAAATAAAATATATACTTTATCCTTTTTGAAATTTCATCACCATCACCCTTAAATAGCTAAGCTAGTAATAGTGCTTATTTAACAGGATTCTGAAAATGGGGAAGCAACCATTGTGGTTCAGCCTGACATGGAAGGCATTTCCACCATAAAATAAAAAGACATTGCAAATAATTTTCAATACATTTTGAGAAATACTTGGAAATAATTTGCTTTTGATAGTTATATATATACTTATATTTATTTGAATTATTGAAAGCAACAATCTGATATATTATGAGTGTATAATTTTTCTTGATAAATAATTGTCAAAATAATTTTTTTTTTTCCAAGGTATCCCCTAACCCGACAGGTCGAAGACTAACTCTCCGCGGATCTGAGCTTCATTTAAGGGTTTGCTGTTGGCCACCGGGTTGCTGCATGCACAAGGCAGGATTCGAACCCCCGACACTTGCTTAAGCGGACTAGTGAGCTAACCACTAGACCAACCCAAATTGGTTTAATTGTCAAAATAACTATACTACCTTTGTATTGATATGATGAACCATTAATTCAATTATGAATTTATGATAGTAACTCGATATTTTTGGTAAGACCTAAAACTCATACATTATCATCAACTTGCCGTTGTGACTTGTGGGGCTATTAATGGTGATATGAACTAAGTTCCTAGAAAAATTCCAACTCCAAAAATTAGTTAATTATTTTTTAAAAAAAATTTAGGTTTAATATTGGTTATTCTATTAGTATCATAGTATCTCTCTAAAATATTTTAGCACTTATAAAAGAGAAATGTTTCTTCTCATCGTTATACACTCTTAATTAACTAAACATTTTAAAAAAATGCATCGTGAATACTACGGTACCCTTTTTTATTTAGAAGGTAATTTACTCTTTCTAATTTATTAGTTCACAATTAACGTAATAAATAGTACATTTTTTAGAATTTGATGTATAATGTTAATCAAATAAAAGTTTTTTATGATATCTTGTGTTTTCTCTTAAAAAATGAACAAATAATATAATATTTTCTTTTTTTCGTTATTTCCTGTCATACAAAAAGAACAAGTAATATAATATATTATTTTTTCATTTTATATGGTCATTCTAAATCAAATTTAATGAAAAATAAAAGATAAATAAGTAGTGATATACATTTCGACCGTAAAAAAATTATTTACTGAATTAATTATGAACTAATATTATAAAAAGAATAAATTATCCTCTGAAAAATAAAGAATATCGTAGCATTCAACATACTGTGAAAAATTATAATTAAAGTACTTATAAATTATTTATTTATTAAAGTAATAAACCTCAAATCAACTGCAATAACATCAAACTCGCATTCTTATCAAATACAAATCTTCTATTTCTTATTATGAACTATTTCAACCTACCGTTTTGAAACATATATCCTTGTTATTGCTTTAATTGCTTTGGTTTTAATTCATGAATAAGAGAAAATGAATGATATGATGACACAAGAAATATCATAATCAAGATTTTCTGTCAGTTCCCTACATTAGCTATCACAAAATTCTATCCATAAATTAAATGGGGACCATAATTTAATTTAATTTACCGGTTTATAAATGCATTTGATATAAAGAGTTAGCTCCATTCACACCTATACATACATATATGTTTGCACTAATAATAGTGAAAACTTGCATGTTCATGGAATAAAATAATATAATAAATTCAAGAACATGCATCAATGGGCATGCATAAATGCTCCATGAACATGCACATGATCTTGTTCCCCATCCACCATCTTCAGGAAACATCTCAACTATAGTTTAGCTAATAAATTTAGACATAAAACAAAAAAGTCTTAACATATTGCAAATACAATAATAATTGAATAGTGATAAAATAATAAAAAAAAATGCAAATTGAAAAGGTAAAATAAAATAATAATGATAGAATAAGAATACCATGGCTACAACAACAAACAAGCGCATACATTATTATTGAGCAACCACCCACATACACAAGATGATCAAATTATTGTTTTAGTAAACAAAAAAGAAAGATAACAGGGTAGCCTTGCAACATAATTTAGAGTAGTCGTTATAGTTTATGTTTCATAATTTATATATGCTTACACATGCATATGCATAATGCATCTAGTAATGATATGTTTGATAATTGGTATATTATATATATATAATAACAAACCATGATGATAATACACAGTATTAATTAATAATAACAAGATATAATTAAAACTATATATTTAATTATATTGATGAAGACCATGCTCTCTCTGTCCATCTTTGTCGGTTATAGTCAACTGGGAACCACACAAAGGGATATGGAGCAGGTTATGGACTGCTATAACCACCACTACTCTCTAGCTTCTGTTCTTGCATTTCTCCATGGCTCTAGGTGCTACAATAACAAAAAAAAAAGTTTATATTATTATTATTAATGTTGTTTTCTCAGAGTTTAATTTTAAAACATTTACAATAAAAAACATTTTATACAACCTTAATAACTTTTTTTTTCTAGAAGATCATTTATATAGTTAATATAAAAAAATAGTTATTTTTAGTGAAATGATATTACGTAATTGAATACTCATGTATATAAAATAGTTTATGTAAATTAATGTATTTTTCATTCCCTGAATATAAGTGTGAGGCAATCCTCACCTCATGAACTAGCTTTTGGGGTTGAGTTAGGCCCACCTAATCTCAACTCTAATATGGTATCAGAGCCTATTCGATCCAATGATATTGGGCCACCCACCAGTTCATGTTGACGCTCTAGATGATCATTCCTAGGCGTGACGGAGGTGTATTAAAAGTCCCACATCGATCAAGGAAATGATCTCTTAAGTGTGAGCACCTCTCACCCCATGAGCTAGCTTTTGGGGTTGAGTTAGGTCCACCTAATATCAATTCTAATAGTATTTAAATAAAATATTTATTAATTATATTTTCTAATTGTGCTTTTATTTATATGATAAAGAAGATTTTTTTATTTCTCCATTTCATTTGATGTGGATATTATTTTTTAATTTTAAAATATAACATGCATAAATAAAAAAAATAGATTAATAAACGTATTGGAGCCTACTAATCCAGTTATAATAAGTTAAAAATGGTGTTCAAATCATGACTGAATATCAGGGTTTAGTTTCATGTGTATGAAATAAAATTGGAAAAATAAAAAGAAGAAATTAAGATACTAACCCAGTCCAATTGCTTCTTTTCCTTTCATGATACGTAAACGCTTGCATGATTCAACAAACATCCTGGTTAACATAAAAAGAAAATATTGATGATGTTATGCTAAAATTATAGAGCAGTGTACATAGTTACTTAGCTTGTACATATGTTAAGTTAGGCATCATGATGAAAAGACATATTAAGAGAGAGAAAAAAAGAAAGTACATTATAATATACATCCATCACTAACTACTACTAGTATATAACAACTCACGATGTTCTTAATTATGAAAGATTTTTAATTCTTAATACAATAATTATGGGGTTGTAAATCTGTAATTACATTCTTATCGTTCCAAAAGCATTTAACTTGATAGAATATACATAAAACATATTTTCTAATAATGTGAAATAGATGAAAATTATTTTGTATCATTTCCTGTTAATAAAGATCTAATTATAAATAAAACAGATGTAAAAACTAAATTAAAAAATTTAAAATACAAAAATCTAATTTTAAAAATTATAGAAATTAATAGTATATTATTTAACCTTCTAATATATCTTGATAGACATTTTTTGTGCACCGACCATAATATAATATGAGGGAATAATAATACATCATAATTAATAAAATGAATTGTTATTTTCTTAAAAAAAGTGTCCTCCCAACTATTTTTTTTACTTTGATTTTTCCCTTTTAATTCCACCAAGTAGGTCCAATAATAATTTAGTAGAAGTGATGAAATAATTTAGCTAGTAGGGTGATAAAAAAAAAAAAAAAAAGAAGAGAAAAGAAAAGAAAACATACTCCCAAGGAACATCACCGACAAGCATCCAATCTCCATCCTTATCTTCATAAGTTGGAACATAATCAGAACTGTTCAATACATCCATCAAAGCTCTCTCATTCATGAAGAAATCCTTCATTCCTTCTGATTCACAACTTCCTTCATTGTTTTCAACAACAATTCATCATACCATTAGATATATATAATATGATTCAACTTTCAATAAATAAATAATTAGAAATGAAAATAATTGAAATATTAATTAAAATCAAGTAAATTTAGTCTTTTAGAAAATTATTTTTCTTAACATATTTTATTATTTAGTATGATCATAACCAAAAAAGAAAAAAAGAATATTTTCTTTAATTTTTTTAATAAAAATAATAAAAATAATTAATCATTTAATTATTTTTAAATAGGAAAAAATGATTTTAAAATTAAAAAAAAAAAAAGAAAAAGAAAAAGGAGGAATAGTGTATGACATACCAATGGTGAAAGAGCTAAACATTTTGGCTAAGGCATCAGAGAGCTGAGGATAACTGTTATACATCTTCAAATCCACTTTGCGAAGGTAGGGTGCACCATCCATGCTTACCTTCACAAAGCTTCCATTGTTGTTGTTACCACTCATATTCATATTCATGTTGTTCTTCTCATTGATCTTCTGATGACTACTCTCTTCTGTGCTGCTTTTTTGAACTGCAAACATGTTCTTCCTGTATGATCTCACTGGTGGCCAACCTACCACTTGAGCCCTATACATAAAATCATATTTTTTATTATTTTCATGCATTATTATTCTTAATTAATAATATAATTTTGGTGCCATATAATAAATAAAAATAATAATGATAGATGATGATGTTAACTTATAAAAAAAATAAATTTTTATGGTTCAAATTTAGAGAATTAGATTATTGTTAAATATGATTTATATATACAGTTTATTATTATAAGTTTTACATCTCTCAAAGTAAAATATTTTAGATAATTTATAAGCGTGGAAATCTTTTGCTTCTGAGTTAATTTTTCAAATTGAGTTAAAATTAAATAATGACCAATATAGGATAAAAGTATTGACTCTTTGTATTTTTAATTTCTCTATATAAAAATCTATACATAAAACAGTTACAATAATAACTTATATATTACATAATAAAAATGATCGATAAATTTAAATGTAATAAATCTAAATTCGAGATAAAAAAATTAAAATAAATGGATTGTAACAAAAACCTAGATAGGTTTGAAAATTTGAATCATAACAATTTTTTGCAATCTATCATCTAAATTGCTTAGCTTCTTTAATTAATTAGAGTGTTCCGTACTTCGGTTAGCCTAGCTTGTGGAAATATTCAGATTCTTTTTAAATAACCATTTACTTTTTATTAACATTTTTATTTTTCATAAATAATGTTTATTTAGAAAAATTAGGTAAACTAAATTTTTTTTCTCAAGTAATAATGAAATGATTGGAATAAATGAGTTATGTGAGAAATAGCAGTAGAATAATGGAAGAGAGAGAAAAAAAAAGTAGGAAAAATTTATTAACGGTAATTATGTAACACACTTTTTATTTATTTTAACTTTAATATTTTTAATTTCAATGAATATTTAAAATCAAACAATTATTTGAAAATGAAAAGAGTAGCAAATTATGTGTTCAAGGAAGTAAGAACTACCGAAATCCATAATTATATATGCAACACATCAATCTTAATCATCCGAAAGTGTGCGTTTTAATTTCTCTAATGCTAATTCTAGTCTCTCATAGTTTTCAATATTGAATACAAAAAGATAAGTATCTATCTATATATATATATATATATATATATATATATATATATATATATATATATATTAT
>JASCZI010030257.1:71492-81829 GCA_036250425.1 Stylosanthes scabra
TTAAAAATATTATCATAAAAGCTACAAATAGAAAATTAACTACCTAGGGGACAAACTTTGATATTTAATTCATGTAATAATAGGAGCTTATTCACCTAATTAATTAACCAAAGTCTTAATAATTTGAGTGATTTAGATGAAAGAAGATAGATAGCATATGAAAAGCTTTACCACTACTATATATATATAGTGGGATAACCTCACCCAACAACCTAAATTAGTTGAAATCCAATAGACATCAAATACAGATATATATACTACTTTGAAACAACCCCCACAAAAAAAAAAAAACACACAAAAAAAAAAAAATAAATAAAAATATGAGTTACTATATATATACATGCATGTATGTTGATGTGCATGTGTTGGTTCATCACTTCAACATCACCACCATAGTAATATAGTACAAAAAGAAATAGCAACTAATTAACAAATTATTATTAGATGAGTAGTATATAGTAGTAGTAAAATTAATAAAATTTAGTAGTTTATTATCATTCCATAATTAATAATAAGAAGAACAAGCTAATTAAAACAATCAAAATCAAATTATTGTAGAACACTTAAATAATAACAATAGTGATCTATAATATCTATCTGAACAAGTTAAACAAAAATATAAAGAAGGACTTACTTAGCAGGAGGCTTGGCAGGATCAGAAGGAAGAAGATTCTTCTCCTTATTATTATTATTAGGAGATGAATTGTTTTCAGCAACAGCACCACCATTGTTCTTGTTTGCTTCCTTCTTTGGTGATGATGATGAAAGATTCAGCAACAAATCCACGGTTGTGTTTGTGGTTTCATCATCATCCTCCTCAGTGTTATTATTCTTCTTCTCTTCGCTCTCAGTTTCACATTCAGTCTCAGTCTCGCAGAATCCCCTCTTCTTTTCATTGTTCTTGTTCCCTGGCAGCCCAAGCCTCAGCTCAGTTTCCTCAAACACCATCTTCTCCATTGATGATTATTTCTTACCCTCTTTCTCTCTTCTTTCTTTCTTTCTTTCTTTCTTTCTCTCACTTTATCACACACTCTCTCTCTAAACTTCTTTCAATTCTCTCTCTAATAAGCATATAGTGCTATGGTAGTAATAATAATGATGCTATATTGCTATTAGTTATTATTAATTGTTATTATTACAAGCAAGGGTACGGGGAGGGAGAACTTTAGCTTTTGGGCAATGACATTAATAGGAGGGGCACAAGGGGGTATTTTTGTAATTTCAGGTGGGTATTATTGGAAGCAATAGTGTTTTGACACGTGGAGGGGGATGGGGTGGCAAGAGTGCTGGGAGAAGAGAGGACAAGGTCATGTTATCTTTCCTATGATTGTTGAGTGGCAAGAAGTGGGAAGTGGACACCATTGTTGGACTTCCATGCTTTGCTCTTTGCTTTCTTTCTCACTTATTTCTTCCTTTCTTTTTCTTTTCTTTTATTTCTCCTAGGGTTTCCCTTTTTCACACAAACTTATCAAAAATCGGATGAATTTACAATTACTTTCCATATTATTATCGTTATTGTTTTAAGAGTTAACCATTAAAATTATTTCTAAAATTTTTAAAAATCAATAAAAATATCCTTAATTTTTTAATAATAAAAATATTGTTCAATTATTTAAAAATTTGATGAAAATATACTTTTGTTACATTTTTAAATAATTGAGGAATATTTTTATCGTTAAAAAAAATTTGAAATTATTTTTTGTCGACTTTTAAAAACTTTAAGGATAATTTTGATGGTTAACTCTTGATTTAAATTATGAAAAGAAAAATATAATCGTTTAAATTTTTCTATTTTAGTTTTACATTCTAAAAATTGGAACATGTAATGTACGTAAGGATTATTTTATTCTTATTTAAAAATTTTTTATCATTGTAATTGGGTCTAAATAAAAGGTAGCTAAGTAAGAATTTAATATAAAGAATTTAATTTAAGAATTTACATTATTAGAAATACATACCGGAAGCTCATTATTATATAAAGAATTTAATATACACTTGGTATAATAAATATATAGGGGATATATATAGGAGATAGTGAATCATAAAGAAATATTAACTTTTACTTGGATACGTTAGACTGATCATTTAAGTTTAATTTTAGAATTTAATTTTCACGCATCGTGTATACATACATCCAATCAGATATTATACATCATCAAGAACAATTAATTTTCAAGCCCACTATTTCTAAAGTCAAATAAATGCATAAATCTAATTAGATGATTATATAAAACTTTTTACACTGTCAGTATATCAAAATTAAACTCTTAATTTTAATTTGTGAATCCATTCATTAGTTCTTAAATGGCCTCAATATATATAAAA
Organism: Stylosanthes scabra; assembly: GCA_036250425.1. Classification (NCBI taxonomy): domain Eukaryota; kingdom Viridiplantae; phylum Streptophyta; class Magnoliopsida; order Fabales; family Fabaceae; genus Stylosanthes; species Stylosanthes scabra. The sequence continues at coordinate 73,818 of JASCZI010030257.1, forward strand.
AATATATATTTCATTAGGTTAATTAATTCATGAACGCGCTATTCATCATCTTTGATTTTAAGAACAGTAGTTATATTATCGATGTTGGATCGATCATTGATCATGCTAGCTAAGCTAGGATTGGTCAACAAAATTCAAAATCAAAATAGTTGACTTTTCAGGTTCAACTTATATATATATAACAAATTCAATGACGATCTAAAAAAATATATATTGTCTAAGTTGGAAGCTGATGGTCTCGACAAGTATCTCTCTGCATCACTTAAAAATTCACTTTTTTTTTTCTCTACCAACTAATAATAATAATAATAATAATAGAATTAATCTACATATACCATTATACACCTCAATATACATCATTTTTAGTATAAAAAATATAAATATTAACATAGAAAAATAAAATTTGTGTGCTGATATTTATATTTTTTTCTGCTAAAAAAAATATATACGGAGATGTATAATGATACATATAATATTACCGATAATAATAATAACCAAGGACATGGTAGTTATTCGATAAAGATATAAATTGATAAATATATAAAAAATTTACTTACAATATAAATTTTACTCCTTATATTTCACAAAAATTAAGTAAAATACATATATAGACCGTTATATACATATATCTCTAATAAAATTCAAATCTTTATCGTTTAAATTTGCATTAAATCTATAACGTGTTGCTTCGATCAGAATAGTTGCACCAACACATGGTTGACACGTTCAGCAATTTGCCTTTAAAAAAATGAAAGAAAAATAAATAAATAAATAAACAAAAACAAAGGAACTGAAAAATTTTGTGCAAGATTTATTTGCTTAGTGGCTAATTATAATTAATTAGTTAATTAAGTAGAAATATATTCATGAGGTACGATTGACATTTGACAACATGCGTACGTAGCTTCAATTTTGAGACATCAAAAATCTTGCATTTGACTATGTCTCTAATTTGTGGGGGATGACTGTGATCCTCATTAATGAAAGTTCAGGGACATATATAATCTCAAGTAAATTAAATTCAGATTTGTAATGCAGTCCATTCAGAAGCAAAGCAATGAAATTCATTTTGAAAATTTTAAGATGAAAGTTGTCGCACCAATTTAGATTTATCCAGTGATCAACTTATTCATCTTATTCCTCCACTTAAATAAATTTGATCTTATATATATACTAATTAGAGTAAAGACTCTTACATAAAGCTTAAATCCACGATAGATTAATTATTAGCTAGTTGGATGCATAGGTAAATACCACAAAAAAAGCTCTTAGCTAGTAGGGTTACCAAAATAATCCGATCAAATTTATCAGCCAACTAATTTACTCATGTAAACAGGCTGACTTATTTCCAAAAAAAATTAAATCAGTTAAAAACACAAGCTAAACAAATAGAGAATGATTAATCCAAAATAGAAATGGCAGGTTAGGCTTTTTTTGTGTAAGGATTTCAAACTCGGGACATTGAGAAAGAAAAATTCTAGCAGCAGAAGCTTCAAATGACAGAATAGTTAAATAAGCCAACAAGCAATCTTTTTCTAATCAATTATTTGAGTTTTTAGATGGCAATCTTTATATTTAGCCATATGTTTTGTTTTTACGTTGACCTCAACTTATGATTTTTTACTCAAAACCGAATATATAAAATTTACCATAAATAAACAAAATAGCTAGGCTGAAATTTGGTGTCCACCTTTTTTTTCTTTTCCTAGAAAACTTTTTTTTTTTTGTTTTATTTTGTAACTTACAATAAGATTTAAATCCTAAAATATGTATTCTGTTTAAAAAGTAAAAGACATACTATTTAACAAATTTTACATTTTTTTTTGGGCATGAACAAATTTTACATCTATAATTGTTATAAATACTAGACTAGATAAGAAAAGAGGTTGATTTCAAAAGATACAAACTAAATTTGAAATCATTATGTATGTAACAATTATTTCTAGGAATATGTATCCATTTAGTTAATGATATAATTATTTTGAAACTGAAAATAATTAGTATTACAATAATCAATAAAAAATATTTATGGAATCTAATAATTAAAAAAATTCAATGGTAATGCCACAAAATGGGTGATGATTAATAAATTTGTATTATTTTCACAAGTCTCAATAATTTTGGGTTTGGGACGATTTTCTATTTGAGAATTATTTCGCAAAGTCACAAACTTATTTAGAAAAATAGACAAATACAATATTTTTCGCATAACATAAGTATCATGTAATTAAGTCTGCACTCTATCTGTAAGGCATTATTCGAAAATTATGTTAAAATTAAAGAAATAGCCGCATTATTTTGAGGGAATAATCAATCATGTTCCTAATAATAGGTTAACTAATACATAATTAAGAAAGGATAAAAGAGAAAAAAAATATTTCAAGTTTCAATAATGTCATTATTGTTGATTATTGACTATATAAATCGTTCTTGATAAAATTACTTACAGTATTTAGTGATGAGAAAGATAGGGTTAATAATTGTGGAAGATGTATTTATAAGGATATCTCAACGTTTAAGTCAGCACAAAAGTTCAAAAGACACATAGATTAGGGTTAGAAGTGTTAATTGTGGAAGGATTTTACCCAATATATTTATTTATAGTCTTTGGTAGTTGATATTCGAACAAAATTTGTAGAATCTTATCTTGTTTCTATATATCTCATTTTTCTGTAATAAACCCTTCTTTTGAACCATTTTGACTAGCTTTGGTCTAGTTTATTTGGTTGGATGGTTTTTAACATAAATTAAGGTAATAGAAAATAAAAATTGTATGAATAATTTAGCAGTGGATTGGACTATTTAAGCATCTAATTCTGGGTTCGATTGTGGGACGATATGTATGCAAAGAAAACTTTAATTAATTATTCCATTCTTAAAGTGTATGCACAAATCGACGAAGAATTAGTACCGACTCATTTTAGTAGATAATCTGAAGACATCCAAAAAGAATATTAGTAGTAAACACTCAAATCAATTACTAAATGCTAATCATTTTCATTTAAAATATCAACCCTTATTTAGTTAAAAAATTGGACAAATTGATCTCTAAATCAACTAAAAAACCTGACACCTTACACAGGCATATGTTTCTCAGCGGATTTTGAGTTCGATTTGTTCATTTATATGGATGGGTCAATTTGGGATTTTCATAGTATTAGAGGTCACAATGACCTAAATGAAGTGTTTAATTGTAATAAAAATATAAGAATATCCAAATTAATTTGGCATAGGAAGTAACCAATATGTGTCGGTCTAGTGGTCAGCTCACTAGTACGTTTAAGTGAATGTCAAAAGTTCGCATTTCGTCTTGTATATGCAGTAATTTATTGGTCCGACAAATTCTTAAATGAAGCTTCGATCAGTGATAAATTAGTCATTGACCTATGTGTTGAGGGATACCATGAAAAAAAAAAAAAATTGGCATAGGAAGATAGAGAAGGGCATGAATAATGTGGAGGCCATAAAAGAGGGCATGTGAATGTGAGTTTGTTGGCACAAAGCCTATCCCATTCCCATGTGCGCCGCTGCAGGGCACCCCACTCACCACTCACCACCCTCTTTTTCTCTTCCACCAACTCACCCCTCCTGCCGGACCAAAACTATTTCTTCTTCTTTTTTTTTTTCATAATTAAATATTTTTATAAAAAAATTTAAAAGAAATATTTAAATCGTTAGTTATTATATTAAACGCTAGATAATTTGATCACAAACCAAAGGAAAATTTTCTTTCTTTCTTTTTCTTTTATTTGTCATGGCTTATCGTGTAATTTTGTTTAATTTAAACATTTAAAATCTCATACATTAGTTATTTTTCCATATTTAGAGTTCGAATAAAAAAATAATACCTGTTATTTTAATTAAGGGTTTTGCTATCTTATGCCTTTAGGGCACAAATTAAGAAGCATTTATTATACCTGTTAATTATAAATTCTTGTACTATTTATTAATTATTTGAACCCACATAATTAATATGATTTTTTCTTGTTTGTTATGCCTAAACCATCCTTAAAATTTTTATTACACTACTAAAATCTTTCTTTAAAAAATTATGAGTAAAATTTCCTTTTTACTCAAAGCATGCATATAATTTTTTTTGGGTGATTAAGCGTACATATAAATTAAGTTGTACAGAATGTACCTTCAAGGGTTTTGGGACTTCTGGTAATGACCGAAGGTGCCAAGGACGAAGGCTAGGAGTTGCTATGAGTGGATGATAGCGTGTAGGGAAAGGGTCACCAAATAAGGATTTGGGATCCTTCGAATACACAACAATTGGGTAGGGTTTAGAAGACATACCTGGGGGAGAGCTGATCTCCCCTTTATATTCCCATCATGGCTCCTATTATTTAGGAGGTAAATCCGTACAAGATCGGTGTAGATATGATCCAGATCTTGTGTGGATCTGATGATTAGTGTGAGGGGCCCTTTGCGTGAATCCGTGGGGGATTTGGGCCGTGTGTTTGGCCTTGGGCCGACGTAAGGGAGGTTTGGCATGGATTTGGGCTAGGTGAGCCCAATATCCGGAACAGTTGCCCCCGAGCTCGGAAGGTCGGAGGATCCGAACTCTTCGAGTTACATAGGTTCTGTGGTTGGGGTTTCCGGTTTTCTTGTGTAACGACGTCCCGATATCCATTCACTCATCGTTCGTTTCGAAGGGCGAGGTCGGGGCGTCATGTTCCCGAAGCTTCTGAGAAATGACGTTTTGATTTGACCACTGCCGTTTGTCTTCTCGAGAACGTGGGAGAGTAGCGGTTTAAGCGCCTTTTCGTGATCCGTGCCTTAATGATGGGAGTTAATTTCCTTTTGCAATTCCTTTGTTGCCCCTCATTAACTGCTCATTAATGGGATTACTTTGGTCATCTCCCTTTGTTATAAAATGGGAGGGAAGAGAGAGTTTGGCTGTTTGCTTTCGAAGCGCTCTCTCTCTCACTTTCTGAGTTCTTCTTCAAGCTCCTCCTTCTTTGTGTTCGAGTTACCTAGTTGTCTTGTGCAACTTTGCGAAGGAAGATTCACAACTGGTAAAGCTTCTCCTCTTCCCTTTGGTTTTTATTTTCTCTTTTTTTACTCGTCCCCCCGTTTCTACTGGATTCTGCCATTTCTTCTTTCTTCAACCGTTTAAATCTCTCTTTTTTTTTGAACAGGTGAAATGGCAGATATCCAGGGAAATGATCCCAGAGGGGTCGTTCGTGAGGTGGAGGAGGCTCAACTGCCTCACGAACTGGACCCGTTATACAACTGGGTTAACCGAGATGTGTTGGGGAGCCCGTCTACCATGACGGAGGAATATTTGACGGAGTTGAAGGAGTCCGGGGTAATATGTGGAGGCGGCGAGGAGGAGAGGCTCTATCGAGTCGAGGTCCCTCGCCGTGGGGAGAGGATCTGTGGCCTAAATTTGGAACATCCGCGTGTCCCACATTGGTTGTGGGTAAACGAGGTTATGTTTACTGAATTTGGTGTTCGGATCCCCTTCACCTCCTTCCAACAGCGTTTGCTCCAACGTTGTTTGGTGGCTCCGTCTCAGTTTCATCTGAATGCATGGTCGGCCATTCGGTGCTTTGAACTAGTGACGGAGTTCCTCGAGCTTCCACAGGACCCCGAAGTCTTTTTGTTCCTTTTCACGGTCTTTCCTCCCAATGCTGATGGGAAGACCAAAAAAGGTTACATGTCTGTCCGGCCTGGGAAAGGTCGGAGGATCTTCGGTTTGTATGAAGAATCGTTCCACGATTTTAAGGGGCGGTACTTCAAAGTCTTTCCGGTTGGAGATCATCCGCCGTTTTGGCTAACTTTGGAAGGGGATGCGGGCCGGTTTCCGTCCTATTGGAGTAAGGATGCCGGAGTGAATTACGTCCCCGTGTCGTATAAGAGGCTAAACGACGATCAACGGGATACGGCCGACATTCTGCTTTGGTTATTTTCCAAGCAGAACTTGAGCCCCAAGGCCCTTTTGGGTAACCCCGAACGTTCTAGGAAGTCTGTCGGTATAGCTTCGTCGTAGTGATTTCATTATTATATATATGCTAAGTTTTGTGCATGTTTTCTTTGCTTAACGATCTTGTTTTCCTTTTTCAGTGAAGATGGCGGGGAAGAACAAAACTTTGGCCAACCTTCGTCGGTACATGATGGCCAACCCTCAGGGGCCAGTCATCCTAGGTCCTTCCGTCGGTCAAGCCTCGTCCTCAGTCCCGGAGGGGGGTGCTTCTTCTACTGCCGGTGGGGACGCCAACGTCCGGCCGGAGGTTTCGTCACCACTTCGTGAGGAAGGGCCGGGATCGCAGGCGGAAATCATGCCCTCCTCGTCGTTGGGAAAGAGAGCGGTTGACGAGATTACTGCTGCTTAGAAGAAGCCGAGGACGTCGGAAGGTCCTCAGCGTGACTCCTGTCCGATGGATCGATCTTTCGATGCTTTGGCTTTCATTGAGAACAACTTATTGGGTCCCCGTGCTCGCAAAGCGTTGCAGGACTATGACCCGATGGAGAGCATCCTTTGGGCCGAATGGGTGATGCTCCGTGCAGCAACCATTATGAAGGCCATTGAGCCACGTTTGACTGTGGCTGCTCAAAGGGAACATCGCTGCACCAAGCTGACGGGGGACCTAAAGTTGCTGAATCAGCAGAAGGGCGAGGCGGAGAAGGAGAAGCAGGAGGCCGAAGCAGCCAAGTCCAAAGCAGAGAAGGACTTGGAAGATGCCTTGGCCGATGCGAGGGGAAAGGGCATTGAGCTGCAATGTCTGAGAGATCCGGAGGCTGCTTTGTCTGCCGATGTGGAGATTGCCAAGAAGGGGCTCTTAGCCGAGAAGTCTCGGGCCGATCAGGCGGAAGCTTTGTTGGCTTCGGCGGAGCAAGCCCGGCAAGAGTTGGTGAAGTTGGCCGAAGATTCTGTGAAGGCCACTGAGGACAACTTGAAGGAACAGATCTTGCTGTTGGCTCCCGACTTCGACGTTTCCAAGATCGGAGCGTGGAAGGAGGTAGTGGATGGAGTTATTGTGGATCCGTCTCCTTCGGAAGCTCCGAATGTGGACCTGCCTCCCCAGGATTAGTTTCCTTTCCTTTTTCCTTTACTCCGTTGCAAAATCACTTAGTGCATTTTTGTTTTGTAATGGTTACAGTGGTGGGGATCCGTCGTGCCGTGTTTCCCGGGTCGGATTCCCACCTTTTATCTTAAACAATTTTTAAGTTACGGATATTGGGGATCCGTCGTGCCGTGCTTTGTCCGGGTCGGATCTCCATTTTAATTATAATGAATTTGGCTCTTCTGCCGTTTTGGCTTTGTAATTTGCCGTCTATACGTTCCGTTTTCCATTCTCTTTTGTTTTTGCCGCTTTCCGTTTTAGAGGTAGGGCGAATTTGCAAGTATGAAGTGGAAATTGAAACTCAAATTTTTCTAAGTTTTTTGGAAGTGGAGTGATCAGTTTCGTCCTTCCGGGACTTAGTTTAACTTCTTTCCTTCGTTAGGAATGGGAAAGGTAAAAATGGTTGAACGACGCCGTTTGTTGGTTAGGCTTGATAAACCATTGATTGAGGCCGATGATGGCAGGTAAATCGTAAGGTCGTATATAAGAAAACAAATTATTTTATTGGATAATGTGGGCCTCGTTAAAACCTTCCGACCTCCCGGTGTAGGATAACTCGGATAGGGAAAAGAGTACCCGATTGACTAAGTTAGAAAAGAGAAAGATGTAAATAAAACAAAGATAGCGGCTGTCCTATAGCTATATCTAAGAAAATAAAAACAGAGGGATTTTAGGAGAAAAACCGTCGGAGGTTGGTGGCATTCCAGCTTCTCGGGAGTTCCCCTCCGTTGAGTCGCTCTAGCTTATATGCTCCTTTGCCGAGGTCCGTGGTTACACGATAGGGTCCTTGCCAATTTGGGGTTAGCTTGCCTTCTCCCGGCGTTGGTGGCCCAATGTCGTTCCGTCGTAGGACTAGGTCTCCGACTTCAAAGTGTCTCCTGATGGATCCCTTGTTGTATCTAGCACTCATTCTTTGTTTTAGGGCCATTTCCGTGAGGT
>JASCZI010030257.1:86005-128612 GCA_036250425.1 Stylosanthes scabra
AAACCTCTCGATGTATTTCCGTGTAGTCTCGTTAGGCCTTTGGACCACAGCGAGGAGGTTAATTGGGTGCTTTTTGTTGTCTATGCTCGTCGTAAACTCGTTGAGAAAGAGCTCTCGTATTTCAGAGTACAAGGAGATCGAGCCTGCTGGCAGAGACGTAAACCATTGTGCTGCCGATCCAATCAAGGCCACCGGGAAGGCTCGGCACTTGACTTCGTCTATGGCTCTGTCGCAAATCATACGATGTTTGAAGTCGTTTAGGTGAACGTGAGGGTCCGTAGAGCCGTCATACTTCATGTCCGTTGGCTTTACGAAACCTTTAGGGAGTTGGACTTTGAGGATCCGACTTGAGAGGGGAGTGTGTCCGTCGATGGGCGGTGTCCCATTGCGGTTTCTCATCCTCTTATAGCGGCGGGGACGTCTCCGCCTTTCTTCCTGAGATTCATCAGAGGATGAATTCCAACTCTCAGAACTGTTCCGATGACGTCTCCGTCGAGGAGGAGACCGTGGACGTCTTTCAGTTGAGGAGTGTGACCTAGAACGTCCGCGACGCCGGTGCGGCGAACGCTGTGGTGAATGTCGCCGTGCCCTCATATTCTTGGCGACATTCTTAAGCTCGGTGTTTTCACTCCGAAGTTCTTTGACTTCGTGCTCCATCGCTTGCATGCGATGCCTCAGATCTTGCATGATCTGGTTGGGGTCCGTGCCGATTCCGCCGAATGGCCGAGGCTCCGAATTCCCCGGGCCTAGCCTGTCGAAGGCGCTGGCGTTTCGCCGGCCTCCCGACCTGTCTCCGCCTGAGTTCAGTTGGTTGTTTTGGGCTCCATCTGTCTCAGCGTTTCGTCTCGCCGACTCTTGGCTACCGTGAGCGGTTGCGTTGAGGTCGACATCAATTTGTTGTGGATTTGGCTGTGGGTTCTGGCGTTGTTCGTCGCCAGAAGGATCATCGTAAGGAACTCCTTCCTCATCTTGGTTCACCATGGTCGGTTTTGTTGGAAAGTCCCCACAGACGGCACCAATGTACAGAATGTACCTTCAAGGGTTTGGGACTTCCGGTAATGACCGAAGGTGCCAAGGACGAAGGCTAGGAGTTGCTATGAGTGGATGATAGTGTGTAGGGGAAGGGTCACCAAATAAGGATTTGGGATCCTTCAAATACACAACAATTGGGTAGGGTTTAGAAGACGTACCTGGGGGAGAGCTAATCTCCCCTTTATATACCCGTCATGGCTCCTATTATTTAGGAGGTAAATCCGTACAAGATCGGCGTAGATATGATCCAGATCTTGTGTGGATCTGATGATTAGTGTGAGGGGCCCTTTGCGTGAATCCGTGGGGGATTTGGGCCGTGTGTTTGGCCTTGGGCTGACGTAAGGGAGGTTTGGCCTTGGGTGATTAAGCGTACATATAAATTAAGTTTTTTTTAAAAAAATAATCCTCTAAAATTATTAACGCCAAATTAAAATTATTTTGCTCCATCTATTCTCCATATTCATCTTTATAAAAGAATCAAACATAAATCAAGATATTTTATAAAAAAAAAATTAATTATTAAATTATCAACTGCATCAAACTTCTAAACAAGGATTTAATTTGCCAAAAATATGAAGAAAATGATACGCAAGTAAGACATGTACTGGTTATCTAAGCTTCAACGCGGTAGCATTATTCTATATACACCAAAAAAATATAGCAAATAAAAAAAAATGAAGGGTCTCTTTTAAATTACGTAAATTAGGTAAATTATTTGTATAGAAAAAATGTAGAATAAATGGAAAAAATAATATGAATGTTTTTTTTTTTAATTTGGTGCTAATAATTTTAAAGAGAAATTTAATTTATATGTATGCTTGAGTAAAAAGTAAATTATACTCATAATTTTTTAAAAGAAAATTTTAATAGTAAAACAAAAAATTTTAAGAATAATTTAGGCATAACAAGTGAGAAAGAATTATATTAATTAAGTGGGTTCAAATAATTATTAAATAGCACAAGAATTCATAATTAAAAGGTTTAATAAATGCTTCTTAACTTGTGCCCTAAGGGCACAGGATAGTAAAATCTTTTAATTAATTATGTATCCAATTACTTTTATATTCTTGATATACTCTATCTCCTCGAAAAAAGAGTTTAAACAACTTTTCAAAAAAAATTTAATTAATTATGTGCTTGTGTATATATACTAATTCTTTTTTAATATTAACATATATTTTTTATTTACATTTTTTTAAAAAAAACTGAGTAAACCAACCCAATTCGAATACTAAAAGTTTATTAGGTTAAAATGTATTGCCCTTAGAAATAAAATAAAATAAATCTAATTCAAACTATTAGAATAGTTTTTTCTTAAAGATAATTCAAATCCTAATTTTCTTAATTAGTATAAGGACAAATGTGATTAAATATCTGTATAAAATATATATATGACTATAAATTAAATTTAATATATTTATTTTAGATTGTCAATAATAGATGTGTTTCATGTATAAATGAGTAGCATATTCACATATATATAGATCGACAACTGAAAATTTGAAAGATATATATCTGGTATGTATTATCACTAACCACCAAGGATTGATATGTTAGTTACATATGCATGGATCTTCTTGACTTAATGATTTTTCCACATGAAAGAATATCACTAGCTACTCACTAGTGTCAATTATATATATATTCAACATATAATAATAATAATAATAATAATAATAATAATAATAATAATAATGTATCTTTCCTTTTATTCTGGTCGAAAATAATTGGTTCAATAATGATTATTCATTTTAGATATTGCTAGTTTAGCCCTATATAGGGCGGTAGTTAAAGACTTGACATACTTTTACAGGAGTAGTTAATATTGCAAGTTCACATCTCTCAAGAATATGGTCTCTTGAGAGTATATAAGTGTGTCTCTTGAGAGTATATAAGTGTGAGGCATCCCTCACCCCATGAGCTAGTTTTTGGGGTTGAATTAGGCCCACCTAATCTCAATTCTAAGATAGTATCATAGCATATCCAATCTCATGATGTTGAGCCACCAACCAGTTCATGTTCACGCTTTAGATGATCATTCCTAGGCGTGATGCGGGTGTATTACAAGTCTCACATCGATCAATAATATGGTCTCTTGAGAGTATATAAGTGTGAGACATCCCTCACCCTATGAGCTAGCTTTTGGGATTGAGTTAGGTCCATCTAATCTCAATTCTAAGAGTTACAATATAATCAAGATGGAAAAAATTAAAAAAAAAAAGTTAAAAGTTAGAAAAATGATGAGATTTACACCCTATATTATATATAGGGATTCATCAGTCATCACAGGGATATTAGTAAGGAGCCGAAAATTTTCATAAAACATTATATTCGGATTTTAAGTTAACAAATTTTTCATCTTATAAATTTTTTACTTTTTATTTTTCGAGATTGTTTCTCGAATATATTTGTCACTCAAGGTAGCCCATTTTCTATAAAAAGAAAAAAAAAAGGGAAACGTGAAAACCTTTTCAAAACAAAGAGTAGTGGTTTAATTCCTCTTTATTATTGGTTTGAATGTCTTGCCTTCATAGAGTAGCTCCATAAAAAAGTTCCAATGGCTTATTACAATACTTCAAAATCAATAAAAAAAAATAAAAATCTAAATAATCCCCCTTAGCTTTTATGTATTTAGTATATAATGTATGTCTAATAAGATAAAAAAAAAAAATAGTGTCAGCATTGCACATGCCATTGGATTTTAATTTAGCAGTATAGATATATAGATATAGGTAAGTAATAAATGTAGGGAAGAATAAATAGACAGTGGTACATTAAAATTAGTTATATTTGGCTAAGCTAGCTAATAATAAGATAGGTCAAATTATTTCACATGCAAAACTTATATATTTGGCTATACATACAACACTATGGATCTAAGCATGTTAACATATTCTCTTTACGAAACAAAGCCCTAAGCATATGTTCAGCTTTTCATATGGAAATTTTCAATTATGATGTGACCAAAAGCTAGCTTGTCTCTTTTTTATTTTATTTTTAGGATAAATTATTAATTATATAATTTTGGTACTATAATAACATAAATTTCGTTCAAACGCATACTACTACGCAAACAACCAACCTAATTTTAAACCTAATTTCCAAATTCATGCAACCTCAATTTTGTTAAGGATAGTTCTTAATTAAGAAAGTAAAAGATCAAGAAGAGTTAATTGTTGTATGCTTATAGTAGTCTATGTTGTAACTTTAGTACAACCAGGATTAAATTTTTTTGGTTATAAGCTTTAATACTATATCATGAAATTATTTATTTTGAAAATTTAAGTTAACAAAAAGGAAAAGACAGTATAAATAATTGTATCTCTAATATTTTTAATTTTTTTTTCTTTTCTTTCTCTCTTCTCTCTTTCCTTTGTTGATGTTTGTCTATGCTTAAAATTCTTGCATGCTAAGCTTTTAGCTAAAAACTCAATAAATTTAGTATAGCAAGCTACACACACGCTCACTAATTAATAATTTCGATGGTGTTATATTTCTAAGAGTATAATGAAACAATTTAAAATGTAAAGTATAAAATTGAAATCAAATATATAAAATATTAAAGGAAAAACTCATATTTATATACTTAACATTTCTCGAGTTAAAGACAAAAAAAAAAAAAACAGAAGTGTTAATCTTTTTATTTTAATTGATTTTCTTTTTAAAAACAAAAAAGTGTAATCCTCGTGCATTTTTCTATAACTAAATTTTAATACAATAATCATTATTTATTTTTTAATTATTAAAGGTATTTATTAAGATTACCAAAATAGTAAGCTTTTTTTTTTATATAAGAGAAATATATTTTCTTTTTCAATGTATTAAAAGTTAAAACTTTTCCATTCTTAAAATTTATTTCAATAAGTAATTTCGGTGTATTCATTAGCAAAGCTAAAAAATAAAACTGAAAGATATTGAAGAATCAGCATGAAAAATACGGTTAACTAATAAGAATAATCAAGTGAAGAACATGATCTAAAGTTTAGAGCAGTATTGATAGTGCAAATGGAAGCAGATCAGATCATGTCTTGCAATCGAGAACATATTGCTTCAAATTAACAGAGTTTAATTAATTTCAGCGTTTTTTGCTGAATTCAACACTTATATATACCTGCTAATTTCTTAAGAATACAATTGAAAGACATATTGCTTGATTTCCTCTATCTATATATGCCCAATATTTAATAATGTTTAGACTTGATTAAATATAATTAGCCTTTTTGTTAATTATAGTTAATTAAAGAAAAGTTTCATTTTTTTTTAAAAATCCAGTAGCTAATTTACTATTGAAAAAATTATACCTTATTCCACATTTCTATATCCTCCTCTTAGATTATATATGCCCTTGACACAAGTGATAAGTGGAGTTACTTAAAATTACGTTTGGAAGAGAGACTGACATTGAGATACTGAGATTAAATTAAGTTTGTTATTGTGTTAAGTTTAAAATTTATTAAGAAATAGATACTGGGAGGTTGAGATTAAATTAAATAAGTCAATGGAAGAGGGACAAAGGCTAATATTGAAAAAATTAATGTTGAGTGGAGGTATTTGAATAAAAAAAAATTATTAAAATTTCAATTTCAGTTTCAAGTTCTCCAATCTCCACTATTTGGAGGTAGTGAAAAGTATTGGAATTTTGTGGATTTAGACTGAAATTTTAGTTCAAATTTCTGTCTATCAATAAGCACAATACTGAGTCTCAATTCTAATACTCAAAACCAAACGCTACCTTAAGTATCTAGTCTCGAATTCGAACTTAATAGACAACATGTATACAAAAAAAAATATGACCACATCAAACCCTTTAAAAAAGACACTCAATAAAGCTCAAAGAATTAATTTAGACTTAACAGGTCTAAAATACACTACTACCAAAAAAATTAATATGATGCACAATCCTACCATCACCATTGATGGACACATTCCATAACGCGCTAACGTGCTAGCATTTGGTTGGATTTGTGCGAAAAAGTGAAGTGTTCTTTCTACTAAACCTTCATTTTTTTTGTGCTCTCGTATTTTTAGTTTTCTTGTTAAATATTGAGAATTAAACTAACTTAGTTTTAGTTTAAGAGGGTAAATGAGTAAAAATTGGCCACACAATAGCACTAGAGTGTGTTTATGACACAATCTTTTTTTCTCTTTACACTAATATTTAGAAACCAAAATAATCTTTTTAATTGTAAAAATAAAGCACGGACTTCGTTAAATCGGCGTATTCACGTATTGGACATATTTTGGATACAATACTCAACGACACTCATCTGACACGCGTGTCTTTCGTGTCTCATCCGTGTCCTTAAAAAAATAAAAAATTATTTTTTCAAACACACTTGACACTCTAAAATATTATCACGTGTTCGCGTGTCCAACTTTATTATGAACTTATGTACTTAAAATGAATTTAAAAGTAGTATATATTACTATTTGTTAAAACTAAAAGTTATCTTAAATATTTTATATAATTAAAAAAAATTAAAAATATTTAAAAATAATAATTTTAATTTTAATATAAATAAAATGTCAAGATATTATTATAATTTTATTAAAAATACATTGTATTTTATATATATGCCGTATCCATGTGTTATCATATGAAAAATTGAGATTAATGTATTGGTGTGTCGCATGTCATGTCGTGTCCGTGCATGATATATAGAAAATCAATATTAAATTCTATGTAACTCCTATATTTCAAAATAAATTCATTTTTCATTTTTTTTCCACAAACCCAAATAAGATAGTATATTGGCAAGTCAAATCAATTTCATTGTTTTTCTAAAGTCCCAATCACATTCTTCTAGTAGATTTTTTCCATCAAACATGGCTAATAAAGAAGATTGAATTTCATCCTTTGATGTGAACATGTGTGTATATGAGCACATACATATTACTTCAGAATATGCATTATTATTTTGTTGTGACAATTTGATATACATGTGGATCTATCAAAGTGGAGTAATATTTAAAAATTAAAATATCTTAAAGAGTAAAAGCTAAGGGACATGTAAAGATAAGCATGCAAAATTGAAAGCATATACATTATTATTATTATTATTTATCGTCCGTAACGTTTGGATTGTTTTCTGTTTTGGTCCTTAAGGTTTGAAATATTATATTTTGGTCTCAAAA
Organism: Stylosanthes scabra; assembly: GCA_036250425.1. Lineage (NCBI taxonomy): Eukaryota > Viridiplantae > Streptophyta > Magnoliopsida > Fabales > Fabaceae > Stylosanthes > Stylosanthes scabra. The sequence goes on from JASCZI010030257.1 coordinate 93,173, forward strand.
CGTTTTAATTTTAATCAATCAAGTCCCAGTTCCCAATGTTCATCCTTATTTAATTATTTACAATGTTTAGATTTCTAAATTATGTTTGTGTCTCTTCTTTTAGTGTGTCCTCATCAAGATGGAAACACATGGACGAAAAATAATGTAATCCTTATTATATTATATTGTTTTTTATTTTAGTTTTTAATTATATTTGGTTGTTTCTCGACGGTAAACTGAGTTGTTAGCGCTACGTATACCTATAACGGTCCTAACAAAAATAGACACAAACATATTTTAGAAATTTAAGCATTGTAAATAATTAAATAAGGACGAACATTGGGATTAGGACTTGATTGATTAAAATTGAAACGTTTTGGGACCAAAATAGGACGTTTTAAACGTTAAAGACCAAAACAGAAAACGACACAAATATTAGGGACCAAAACAGTACTTTACCCTATTATTTATAATATTCTAGATATACTATTATGTTTTCAGTGCTATTTTTTTTATGTTATTTGACACGATATGAAAATAATTTTTTATTTAATATAAAAATAAATAACTTAAATTTTATTTTATGGTAAAATCTTTTTTTGAAATTTAATAAATATTGAATTTTAGACTTTAAGTACTATATCATATATCACTTTTTTTTCTTCAAAAACTTAAGTTAATTGAAAAAGACATATGAACGATTATAATATTATTACTAATATTACCATCTTATTATTAAGGCATGGTCAATCTATAGTTGTTGAATGGTACATGTCAATGACTGTCTCCCATTAACCATGGCAATGATCCGCAGAGTGTGCATAAAAAGATTGAAAAACAACCGTCCATGGAATGGGTTTGGGCCTAGCTACTCTTTTTTTTTTCCCTATGACTTGCAAACAATTTTCATTTCCTTGCGAATAGGGTTCATGTCCAATTAATCATTAAGAACCGAAAACTACGTATTTGTTGTTGTTTTCTTATATTTTTTCAATAATTTTAGTTCAACCCTCTTTTTTCCCCTTTTTTTTTATTAACACTCTAATTTTCAAAATGTTATTATTAGAAATAATTTTACTCGCTAGTTCCCTTTTCTCAATATATATAATCATTATTTAATATGTATCAGAGATATAATTATTTATATAATTTTTTTTATTGGTTTAAATTTTTAAAAGAAATTGTATTATGACATAGTGTTAAGATATCATCTAATAGGTATTTATTGACTAAAAACTGCTTTTTTTTAATAGGAAAAATGCTTTGTTAATTATATATATTATTGGTCAACATTATTGATATATGTTGTACTTGTTGATAGTAGTATAGTACTTGAATAAGAAACTGTCACTCTTTTTCTGTTTGACATAAAAAATAAAGTAATAAAGCGGTCAACTTCGAATACCCACAATAACACATGCTAGTTGGGAGTCAAATGTAACATTGAACAAGGACTATACGATATATGCATGCATGTCGTGTTTAGGGTTTATAATAATAATAATAATAATAATAATAAAAAGAAGAAGAAGAAGATATTTCAATTTCAATATGTTAGTTACCTTTTAGGAGATCACTGTGTATAGCTTGTTGCCATATTTCATTTGAGATAAATATATATACACCAAATTATGATGATCTAAATTTTAGTTGAGAAAGTAATACATTATTATGGCCAATATGTTATGCACATTTCTTGAATAGGGATGGATTTATCTATCCTTGAAGATTGAAATCATCAAATATTTATCTTCTTTAATATTAATGACATTTTGATAGTGTAAGGCATAAGAAATGTAACTTCATCTACACCTTTGTGTACATCCTCTAATGTACATGATTCTACATCTCAATCTCCTAATGATTCTGCATCAAATATTTTTCCTACTTATACAGAGGCCACTACCAGAAATTCACTACAGATTGTCGGATTTTTTTAAGAAAATTACTGTTAACGATAAGTTTAAAAAATAAATTTCTATAAAATGTTATAGTCGGATTCAGCTTTTCATCTAAAAATTCTTCGGTAACTTTTGAAATGACGAAGAATCGTTTAAATGACGCAAATGTTACTATCAAAATTTCCAATACAAATCTGAAAGAAGGGCATAATCACTATAAGAAAGACGCGATTTAGCAGCGATTTTTTTCTTAACTGTCGCAAAATGGCTTTGCTACGGTTACCCAACCGCTGGAACAATAGTTTTACTAAACGGTTTTGCGACAGTTTTTCACAACCACTGGAACAACGGCCGCGAAACACAAAATATGGTGGCAGGCGCATCACATTAGGAAGCTCCATCTTTTGGTAATTAGTTCTGAAAGTTCCTTGAAAGAGATTCGAACCGGGACAAAGGGGTAGTTCAAGCTCCTTCAACATGCCATCCACCCCATCAAGCTAACTCAATTGCCAACATTTAATACATATAGTTATACTAATTATATATTAAAAAGTTTGTATAATATGCAATTTGTGCATTATTTTAAGTGATTTTTATTAAATTATTGATATTTTTATTAAGATGATTGTTTATATTTTATCTATTATTTATAAAAAAAAGTATTTTATTAATCGTAAAAATTGAAATTATCATTTTTAATTAATTAGATTTGAGTGAGGTGAAATTTTTATCTTTTAATACATTTTATTTATTATAATTTTTAATTAAATTAGAATCTAAATTAAAAATGTTAAATAAATAAAAATATATTTCGCCGCTATATTCTTATTATTTATCCGTTCCGCGGTAGTTTCTGTATCAACCACCGTTAAATTCATCTAATTTTATTGCAGTTATTTGAAACCGCGACTAAATGGAATAAATCGTCATAAAAACTGTTGACATTGTCCATTAATAAGGATTTATTCAACCGTCGCGAATATATTACCACTATTTGCTGAATTTATTGTAATGAATATTGAAACTATTTCTATTTGAAAATCACCATCACTTCTCTTCTACACTAATTTAGAATATTCTAATTCGTGTCACACTCCTTCCATTAAAATCAATAATTTCTTGTTACGCTCATACTTCGCTACATGTACTAATAACATTCTTATTTCTGGTTTGAAAATTCAGTTGGGTATTGGTCCTTCTACACTGTTGTTTTACCTCAAAACGCTCAACCTATATATGCAAACCAAAGCCAAAATTGGAATTACCAAACCAAAATTTCTCTCTGCTGCTATATGTGCTAATGATGATCTCATTAATAATGTTCCTACTTCAATTTAGAAATTAAAGCAATTAAATCTCCTCATTGGTATAAATCTATGAAGCACATCAAACACTTTGCTAGATTGCCATGTTTAATATGTATTTTCTATATGCCCAACTACGTCTTATGAAAAATAATATTTTTTAGACACACTTGAACACATCCAAATATCGTTATTTTTCTGTGTCCAACATTGTTTTTAATTTTTATTCTTAAATATATTAAAAATAATGTATATTATTATTTATTAAAAAGCTAAAAATTATTTTAATTTAAATACTTTATATGATTAAAAAAAATTAAAAATTCTTAAAAACATTAGTTTCTCTTTTAATCATTACAATAAAGGCGGGATTTAGCAGTGGTTTTTTTGTTATTTTGCGGCGGTTTTTAGCCGCCGCCAAACGATTTTGTGACGGTTACCCAACCGCCACCTATAACGGCGTTGCTAAACGGTTTTCATAATCGCTGGCACAACGGCCGCGAAATACAAAATAAGGTGGCGATGCATTTTGCGGCGGGTTAAGAACCGCCGCTAAATAGCACCGGTTGAAAACAAACTGATTTTCATTAAACTGGTTACAAATTAGCGATTTAGACTTGTGAACCGCACTCTTCCATGCTTCTGCTGCACCACGCTAGGAAGCCTCTTCTTTTAGTAATTAATTCTGAAAGTTTCTTGGGAGAGATTCGAACCCGGGACAAAGCGGTATTCCAAGTTCCTTCAGCATGCCTTCAACTCCACCAAGCAAAGTCAACATTCAATACATATAGTGCTACTAATATTATATATAGAAGTTTGTATAATATGAAGGTTGTGCACTATTTTGAATGATTTAAATTAAATTATTGATATTTTTATAAAGATGACTTATTAAATTATGATTTATAAAAAATATTTTGTTAATCATAAAAATTGAAGATCAGTTTTTAATTAATTAGATTTGAGTGACGTGAAATATTATTCTTATCATTTAATTTTTTTATTATAATTTTAATAAATTGGAATCTAAGTTAAAAATGTCAAATAAACAAAAATACATTTTGCAGCAGTTTCGACCTCAGCTGCCGCTATATTCTTGTCATTTATCCGTTCCGCGGCGATTCCTGCATCAACCGCCATTGTATTCCTGCCATTCATCCGTTCCACGGCAGTTCCTACATCAACCGCCGCTAAACTCAACTAATTTTGTGGCGGTTTGCGATTTTTTTCAAACCGCCGCCAAATACAATAAATCGCCGCAAAAATCGTCAACATTGTCCATTTAGCAACTGTTGATTCAACCGTCGCTAATAAGCCGTCGGTGTTCACCAAATTTGTTGTAGTGAATATCAATAAAATATCAAGATATTATTGTATAAATTTTTTTTAGTGATTAATTTACTGTATATATAAATTTATTTATGATGGAAGAATTACATGCTCTTTCTATGACCAATAATACATGATCTGGTGGTGTGACTTTATTTATTTATTTATTTATTTATTTTTGACAGAAAACATAATTTCATTTAATTAAAGCTATAATGGCACATATAAATAATATGGAGATAATCATTTTATATTGAAGAAAGAACATAAAAAAACCTAAAGTTTGAACTATGATCTGAGAAGAAGCGTAACCTTCGATTCCATGAATCTTAACCGGTAAAAACAGAGATGTAGAGTTATTGGTTGCATATGAATATTTGCTATAAGAAGACACCCTAATGTCACTATATATTATAAAATAGTAATGGTAGGTGATGTTTTTCGGCCAATGTTAACCATGCATTTTTTTTTAAAAAAAAATATTTTATTTATCTTAAATTATAAATTTTTTAACTTTAAATATTAAAGTATAAACCTAGATTCTTTAAAATTAATTAACATTGACTAACTAAGAGTTAATTATACTTTCTACTATGAGAATTGTATTATCTACTGCTTTAATTTAAAATTGACGGATTGACCAATTTAATTTTAACAATATTTTTTAAATAGTTATCTCAATGAATTTGTCTATACAAAAATGACTTTAACCTATTTTTAGGGGTTAGGTCAATTGGAATTAGCTAGTTGGTGCAGTAAAATTTCTTCTTCTTTGTTATTTCGAATTTGAAACCATTAATGTAAAAATTAAAAAATAAAAATCATGTTTGTAAACTTAATAAAGCTCATTTTCTGACCAACATACATAAACAACTTAGGGTTCTATAATTGATCTATACAAGCATTTTATTTCTTTAGCTCTATTTAATTTGTCAAAGTTGGAGTTCTATTACATCTATCTATCTTTATTGTATAAAACAATAGTTGCACTATTAATGATACATATCCTTTGAAAAGAGATGAGCATGACCAAATGAACAATCAAATCAAATCACATGGAATGGAATTCTAAGGCACCAAGTAGGGTAAACTATAGGAATCAATTAGGGTGTAGGGTGGGGACTAATAATAATTCTTTTAACCTAAAACAATTAAAAGGGTCCAAAATCTATCATCTATCACTCACGTGTGGATCAAGGCCCACACATTTCACCATCACCATGAAGCATCCCACACGTGTGTGTTCTTTGTTTTGAAAAAGATGCATTATTGTTAATCATGCATTCTAGCTAGATATATTTCTAATTATCTTCTAGTAAAAAAATGAAGGGAGGGGGATAGATAGAGAGACGAGGGAATCATGAAAAAAGTAAACAAAAATATATATTCAAATCTTAATTTGTTTTGAAGTTGATCTCCAAATAACAAAGGGTATGGTATTAACTATTAAGTAACAAGAGATATTGAATCATGTTCTCTTTTAAGTAGAACTCAACATTATATTATTTGTAAAATATAGTTTAGTTAGAGAGATAATTAACTTTTTTTAGCTAATAATATCAGCTAACTTTTTCTAAATTATTATTTTATTCTAGATTCTAATATATAAATCTTAATAAACTCTAAAATATTGAAAAATAGACTAATATTAACTAATAATTAAAAGTTGAATGGATCAACTATATCAAACTTTGGTAAAAATGGACATAGGTACGGATTGAGTTTAATATTAATTATAGGAACATATTATTGCTTAAGGCTGTATATATTAAATTAATCTACCCTAAAAAAATTGCTTTAGGTTATATAATTCTTTTTATTATTATTGGTTGTGGTTTTATACTTGTATATCTTTACATAAATAAGAAAGAGTAATCGACAAACAATGAAGCCAAGAAATCAATACTAATTGTTCTTATTGAACTTAACTGGTTGGAAGAAAATGTGATGGCCCTTTGTGTCTGTGTCTGTGTTGCAACTCCAACAAAGAGGCATGGAAAGTTGAGTTGGAAATTGAAAACACACCATGTCCTACTTCAAATATATGGAATAGATGATGATGTACACTTTTCTATTATTAATGGGGGTGTAAAACTCATCATTATTATAATTTCTTGAATATATAAAAAAATATTCATAAATCTTTTTTTTCTCTTTGTTTTATGATGAATAATTACCTTTGTTATTATTGTGACACTCATGAGTGCTCTGTTGGCCATTATTCTTCTCTTATATGATCTAGCAACATACCTAACATGTGTCATGTATTCTGATGTTATTTATTTATTTATTTTTAGTAGTGATTTAATTGTTGTTTTGCACTTTTGTTCTATAGTACAAACAATACCTAACTTAATTAGTAGCTAGCAGTAATTATTTGGTTAGGTAATTATGTTCCTTTATCATCAAACAATAACCTAACCTATTTAGCTATTTTTGGTTAAAAGAGAAAAAAAAAAACTCAATGCTAATTATTTGTATGTGTTTACTAAAATGAGTTGAGCCATGATCTCTTGTATAGAGGCATGTACAAATATATATATTGCTCACTACTATATAGATTATTATTTTCCAATTTTTTTTATGAATTCGAAGGAAATTATTGAGTGGCAATTCTTTTCTTTTAGTATGTTGAAAACTTTTAGAACTACTAGATTTAATTTAATTTGTAATTTTTTTTCCATGGAATACACACTAAAGAAAAAAAACTATTTGATTTAGAATTGTATATTAGATTCACCTTAAAATTAATTCAAATTATTCTTTCTTTTTTCTTATAAAATTCTACTGTAAGAGGAGGGAAAAAAACCTAATTTGCCATCTACATATATATTAAGGGTTAATGGCTAAAATAGTTCATAAATTAAAAGATAGATCGATAGTTATATTTGTCTTTTAAAAATTTTATCAATCAAATTAGTTCTTAAAAAAATTTAAAAATTAATCATATTCGTTCTTTTGTCACTCTATTAATAATTTTTATTAACAATTATCAACATAGAACGTTAAGTGGCATATAAAACCCTAAAAACAATGGTGTGTTGATTCAATAAAGTTAACGTGGTTTTATGTTAAAACTGTAAATATAAAAGTTGAATAATTATTCTTATTATACACGCAAAAGACCAAACAATTCTTATAATCAAGGTGATATCATTTTTAAAGTATTATTAATATTTTATGTGGACAACCATTAAAAAAAATTATTAATGGAGTGATAGAAGGACCAATATAATTAAATTTTAAATTTTCTAGAAATAAATTTGATTGATAAAATTTTTTAAGGATAAATTTAACTATTTATTTATTTTTTAAGAATTAATTTAACCATTAACCCTATATATATATCAGTGGAGGATCTGGAAAGAGAGGAGGTAGTGATAGATTGTGTAACAACAGATTCTATTGCACAAAATATAATTAGTTATTCTATTTTAATTAAGTTGTTGATCTGTATGTTACAATAACTACTCTATGTTACTCTTCCTACATTTTAAGGAAATATCTGTATAGTCAATTAACATTTATCCATATTTTCTTTCTCTTCTCTATAGTCAATACACACGAATCGATAATCTTGTATAATATTCCATGTACATATATTTTTATAATAATAACAAATGGTCAAATAATTATAGTCGTCACACGTTCATGAATTTAGATATCTTTTACGTTAAGGGAGCCATATATATATATAGTAAGTATAGAAGCATCCAATGTATATATATAAAGGTTTGTTTCGTTATTATTATGGTACCCATTATAAATTTATAATCAATGGTAGGTGAAGTTATATTGTAGAATAGATCTCAAGCAAATATATTATGGTATATGATATTTCATTGATTTTAATTGTTAATCTTAATTATGTATATATTAAGATTAATACTAAAATTACTAGAGGACCATACACCATATATGATATATTTAAAATGTATCCTATATTATATTTATTATATAAATAGAAAGAGACGTAAAGAGCAAAGATGTGTTTTAATTTATTCAAGCATAATTCAATGTATATATGAACGTGTTTTGGTGGCTCATTGGACCTTAAAGGTGATACATCATACATAACCAAAGATTAAAAAAGACTACATCTTAAATTAAGGGTATAATTTGAAATGTGATAATAATTATATTCTTACTTGTAAGTTAAGGTGATGAATGTGGGCGAAATAAACAAGATGGATGTGATTCATGTGCTTAAGACCACTGCCCATATAGCAAACCAGTTGGCCTTTAGGATTTCAGTATTAATTTCTTCCCCCTCTTCCCCTAATTCTTTTTCTTTTCTTTTTTTCATAATTTTTAACAGTTTAGCTAATATATTCCCTAAAAACATATGCGGAAGATTACAAATTAAAAAGATTTCTAAATCTTGAAACATAATATATTATTGCTTTAACAAGAGTCATGAAATATAAACCAGAAAGAATAAATCCAACTAGTTAAAGTTTGGCTTAGTATGGGGTTAGAATAGTTTATGAATATGAGAAGTTGAGAACTTATTAATTATATATAAAGAAAGCTTAAAAAGCAATAATCACAATCATTGTTTTGAAATAAATAAATAAATAAATAAATAAGTTCGTTATTATGATTTTAAAAAGAAATAAAAATAATAAAAAGATGAAATGAAGTAATATAATTTATGAAATGTTTTAGGTATAAATCACCTTTTTTTTTCTTTTATCAACCTTGAAGATAAACTTATTTACAGTAGTGAATAATTGATACGAATATATTAGGGTTTTCTCTTGTACTCTATTAGAGTTTTTTTTTGTGCTCTAGTCATTTACTAGAGTTTTCTTTTGTACCTTATTAGGATGTTCTACTGTTCTGCTAGAGTTTTCTTTTGTGCCCTATTAGAATTTTCTCTTGTGTCCTAATATGTTTTTTCTAGTGTTTTGTTAGAATTTTCTCTAGTTCATCTGGAGTGCTCAGAAGATATTAGAAAAAGAGTGAAGATTTGCGTTAAATAGGCTTATTAGAAGACTTTTTGCAGATTAATCTGTTGGATCTCGGACAATGGAGGCTGATTTCAAGATAATTTGGAGCCAACCTAATAATTTTTCTGCAATGCCCTTCACATAAGAGTATTTTGTAGGAATTTTTAGGGTTTGGAGAGACCCCTAACCTTCCATAAACTAAAAGGATCTGTATATCCTACTCTCCCAAGAATGGTTTTATCTATGAAACCAACTAACAATTTCGAATGATGGAATTTAAATTGAGATCTTGTAGTTTCTATATAATGTTACGGGTACGGACTATGGAAAAAATATCCACGACTATCTCCCAGTGCGCCAATATATCTTCGAAGCCGCATCTTCGCCAATATATCAACATTGAGTTTCAAAGATATCCATTTTTTTGTTTATTTTAGTATATTTTTCTCTAAGTTTATTTGATATTTATATTTTTTATTGTGTGGAAATCCCACTTTCTCTTGCTTTTGGTTATCCAAGTTGGATCCAACTATTATGTATTTATTTTTTTTATTAAGTGAAATGAAATACAACTACATTTAATAAAAAAAAATTGATATGAATATATTAGAAAATAATAGAATATCTAGATATAAGTGGATAGTAGAAATAATGAAAATAATAACATAAATAGAGGCTGATACAATTGTAATAGGCAAGGAAAAAATAGATTTGAATGAATTTTGGTTCATTAGAAAAAAAAAATTCTTTTTCTCTTAAAGTAGAAATAAAAAGAACTATTTTTTTTTATATTCACCTTCTCCAATCAAATTAATTATCAAAATTTTCTTTTATTTTAATTCATATAATTAATTATGTATATTTTTTAAATATTTTAAGTAGATGCTAAAATCAATTGTTAAGGTTATTGAATTATTATAAATACTTTGAAATAGGAATTTTTTTTCTAAACATATTTTTTTTTCATAAAATAAAAAAGAAAGAAAAAAAAAAAAGAAAAAATGGGATTGCCCCCAGATAATAAAGAAGTCAATTGTCATGTGTGTGTGTGTTTTAGAGAGAGTAGAGTGATAAGAACATCCATCCACCCACATGTTGTATGGGTATCCAATCAAAGTTAAGAAGAGATGCATCCACGTGGGCCCCCCCGTAACATCACATGCCCTTATATAAAACCCGTGATCCAACGCTCCAAGATTCTCTCTCGGACATGAGAGAGGTCCAATCAGAACCGTCGATTGTAATTGTGGTTCATGATGTTGAGGACCCATGGGCTGTGTTTGTTCCCTCTCACTCCTACAACCATGCATCATGCTTTTTCATGTCCCCCCTCGCTCCTTTTCTCAACACCATCCCCACGCGCTTCTTCAACCGTGTGCTTCTAGGACATCTATAATAACTGCCCTATTTTGTTAGGACGCGTTTGTAAAGTTGAACATCTTAGATAATCAATAAAAATTCAGTTAATATTAGTTTTAAATTAAATGTTTTTTTTTATGTTTCGGATGTTTTATTTTTAAGTTTTGGATATTCTATTTCTAAAAAAATATAAAGTTGACTGAGATTGTTTTAAGTTTTGGATGTTCTACTTTTTGTTAATTGATTTATTGATTAAAAATTTATTAGTTACATATACTTTTCCTTATAAAATAAATGAAAAGGCTAAGATTGAGACATAAATTAAATTAAAATTTTGTATTGTGTTTAGTAGAAGCTAAGGTATATCAAACTAAATTATCATTAAATAAATAGAGATGAGAAATTATAAAATTCATTAGAGGGTCTTTACATTAGAGGAAATATTTATATAGTTATTTTCTAGGAAACAATATCAAAATTATTATAAAAGAAAGAAATGAATTTTATATTAATAAAAGATGAGTTTTGTTTTATAAAATTACTTAGACGTTATTAATAAATTATTGAAGTCCGAATAATTTTGGATAACATTTAAATAACTTTGTCAAATAAAACTTATTTTTTTATTTTTTAACATCTAAATTGCTTATGGGTAATTTTGATATTGTTTTCCGTCAAACACATGTAGTACTTTATATTGGACATTTAAAATTAAGAGTAAAGTATTATATTTCTCTTTTAAGTATTAGTTATCATTTTATGAAATATAATTTTATTAATATATAGATTAAGAATAGAGCTTAATAATTTAATTAAGTGGATTTGGAAACATGGAATAAGTTGGTTGTCCACATAAGGACCCTACCATTGCATGTAAAGTTTTGAAATTCATGCATCAAAGAGAATAACTCACCTAGATATTGTCCCTCCCTAATGTTTCTATAAAAATAAATGACCAACCAAACTATTCTCATCTCATCACACATACACCACATCTTCTTCATTCAATTCCTTCTCATCAATTATCACACACATCTCTCTCTCTCTCTCTCAAGAAATTATTCTACTGTTATTATTATTATTATATCATCAATTGAGAAATTGAATTGAAACCATAGATATGGAGAATTGTAGCTATGAGAAAGTAGTAGGCCTGAATCTTGAGGCAACAGAATTAAGGCTGGGTTTGCCAGGTAGTGCTGATGAACATGATGAAAAACATTCATCATCATGCAGTTACTCCTCATCGTCGTCATCGTCAAATGGTGTCGTTAGAACCAACAAGAGATCTTCACCTGAAGAATCCATTCATGAAGATGAGGAAGAGCCCAAAAGCAGCAAGAAAGCCATGATTTCTCATGATAGCTCTAATCCTGATGATGACCAAGACAAAAATGTCCCACCTTCAAAGTAAGTCATACATACACCTATTATTTATATCTCTCACATAAAGTTAATTATTTATTGTTATTAATCAATTGTAAGTTCAAATTATATTTTAATTAACAAAATAAAGAAAATATATTTTGGATGTTAAAAAAAGTACTGATGTCAAATTAGCATCTATTATAAGAAATATAAACGTATAGTTGAATTGATTTTCTATATAGTCTTTAAACCCATATATTATTTATAGATGTGTGTCCTTTATTTATGTTTATCATCATATTTAAGTAACATAAATTTGATTTTTACATATTATCAAACTATACATATCATAGTTTTAGAATATATAGTCTAAAATCCACATAGGAGTTGGATAAGAATTTTATATAATTAATTAGAGGTATAAATATATTCTATGATTGTAAAATTTGTGATAATAATGAAATTAATTATTTATTGAAATAAATGAATGCAGAGCACAAGTAGTAGTGGGGTGGCCACCAATTAGATCATATAGGAAGAACAATGGCATACAACAACAACAAGAGAAGAAGAAGAAGAAGAATGGAGAAGAGGTTATTGATGGGGTTGGTAATGGTATGTATGTGAAAGTGAGCATGGCAGGTGCACCTTACTTGAGGAAGATTGATCTCAAAGTTTACAATAGCTACCAACAATTACTCATGGCCTTGCAAAATATGTTCAAGTGCACTTTTGGTAAGGACCAATATAATCAAAATTTAATCACAAACTATTATATATTATTATTATTATTGATTAATTGTATATTTTTTATTTTAATTTCAGGTGAATATTCAGAAAGAGAAGGCTACAATGGATCTGAATTTTCTCCAACTTATGAGGACAAAGATGGTGATTGGATGCTGGTTGGAGATGTTCCATGGAAGTAAGTTTCTTTCCTTCAAAAAAAAAAAAAAGAAAAAGAAAAAAAAATCTCTTTTATCTCTATTATTTCAAAGTTTATTGTTATTTATTTATTTATTTTATTATGTTATTGCAGCATGTTCATTTCTTCCTGCAAGAGGCTAAGAATTGTGAAAGGATCAGAAGCTAAGGGATTGGGTTGTTTATGAAGCATGCAATCCATAAGAAGCATGGAGTAATCAAAATATTGAAGTAGTGGACCATGAGAATATTGAATTCCTACTTTCCTTTGATTTGTGCAAAGCAAGAAGCTAAATTATAGGCCTATGTGAGAGAGGTCATAATAGTAACTAGCCTTGTTTCTTCGTTGAGTATGGATGCTTTTAAAAATCCTCCCCCAAAAAAAAAAAGAAATTATGTTACTTTAATTGTACAGATCAGAGAGGGTATATGATATGATATCTCATTTTGTCCTAAAATACATTATATATGTTTATGTACAAATTATTACATAATATATAAAAGTTGGGTTTTAAAATAAATAAATAATGGTCTGATCTAGATCTATATTTATCTTCTGAGGCAAAATTTGTTTGATAAGGAGTTTAGCAGACATCTGTTATTATTTTTATAAAAAGATTCTTAGCTAGATTTAATAGTGTATCGGATGCTAACAACAATGTTACAGTTTAAAGAGTATATTATCCCTTATTTATTTGTGTAGTTTTATGTACATCTATCTTTTGTCATATTTGAAGCTAAAATTTATAAGAGATACAAAGGTATGGGTGATTGGATGACTTAAACAAATATAACATACATAGATAACAAAACCAAAAGAAAGAAGCAAATTAGAATAAGCATGCTTAATATTAAAGACATGAGGAACTATTTGTTAACTAAATATTCTAATAAGTAGCCAAAAAGCCTAATATATGCATGGGAATGAAAGTTACACCCCGTCTGCTTGCTTATTACTTATTAGAGCTATTAAAGAGAAGACGACACAACTTCACTTGTTAGGTGTGTAACGAGATAATGAAATATTAGTACTAATTGATTGATATTTTTTTTTATCAATGCAGTTATATTTCATTTAACGAAAAAATATTTATACACGGCATAAAATTAAGTACGATGCATAAAATTAATAACTTATAGTACAGAAAAATTGGAACTCGACACAAAAATAAAATTGTTTGAATGGTAAAAAGATCGCCAATATCTTTTTTTTTTATATATATATTTTTTGTGACCTGAAGATCGCCATTCGCCTATCTTAATCTCAGGTTGGGTTTTAAGATTGACAAAAAGGAAAAAGAAAAAATCTGACTAAGAAATCTTTACTTTCCATGGGATCTTTATTGAGTGAAACCCAATTAGTTGTATTTCTAAAAAAAAAATCTTATTTATATACTAAAATTTAACTACGAAATCAGCTATAAAAAAAACCTCTGATGAGTTTAAGAGATGCTTCACAAGAGTCATGGCTTTCAAAACTAAGAATTGTGGTGGTACAGTGTCCATGCCTGTCACTATTGGAATTCTTCATATTAGGCAGACATGGTTATGGTTACGTCCTAAACTCATCAATCCAGAAATAGACAAGAGATACATGAACCCTTTAATCCTTATCCTAGAAAGCTCTATTTGCTTTAATAATTTTGAGTTGCTGCCTCATTGGATTCTTCCATTATTCACCATTTCAATGACCTAGACACATGATTGATGATTCAGACCAATCAACTTCCTCTCCACCAAACTTGGTTAATGGTTTGCCTAACACATCACCAATCCAAATCAAGAAATGTTACATGGAAATAATCATTATCACACCAAGTTAACATACTAATCATCCATCCATCCATCCATCATTGGATTAAATGTGAATCCCAATAGAATTAGAGTCTACAATCTATGTAATGATAACTAGATAACTATGTTTAAACTTTCAATAACACTTTCCTTCTAGATTCTAATATTGTATAGTCTATTCCATTGGAATACTAATGTAGCAGCTTTATTAGTCAAACCTTCTGTTAAAAAATATCTGGTTTAGTATGAAATAAAACTATCACATAAATATTTACCTGCATACCAACAAACCTATAGTATGAAATGAAATAAAGACAAGACTAATAAAGTGAAAGAAGGAAAAAGATGACTTCAAAGCCAGCAAAATGAAGGGTGAAGATATAAGGAATAGGAAGAAAAATATACTAAATGCACACTAGCAACACACCACTGATATCACTTATATCTCAATCTGCATTTGACATCTCAAATGCTCTTAAAAATTTTAGTAATGAAGCATAAGCCTCTCAATCATTATGAGTAACTGCCGCAATCAAACAGCTTGGATCATTCTCTCTATGGAGAAGATTCGGAATATAGTACTATATAATTAATTATATATGCAAAAGTCAATATCGAAGATGTTCTCCTAGTTGATTTACCAATTACCACCACAGATTACAAACAATGGCGACATGAAAAAGAAGAAAAATTTGTGGGTAAATTGGAAACTATACAAAGTTCCATAGTTAACATTCAATTTTGATTCCACCAAAGATTCAGTGATCCATCAGAAAGAAAACATCTCATCTGCACTCACCATATCTACAGACATCCTAGAGTTGTGACCGGATAGGGATCCCATCCTTGAATCCAATATTTCGAGTTGAGACTTGACCCATGGTGGATTGTATCTGCCGTCGACCCACAGAGCTTCGCCTGTATCTTTGTGCTTGAAATCAGGTCCTTTTGGGTTCCTCTACAGTTTCAAAATACATATTTTAACATATAAAGCATAAGGAATTCATGATGACTTCTTAAAAAAATGAAACTACTAGAAGCAAGTTAGGCATTGCTATAAAAAGAATTCAGAGGGGTGTTCCATGAGTTAGCTCAGCTACATGTGAGGAATTGAATTATTGATTAGATATTGATCTACTTAATATAATCCCACGGTGAAAAATCTTGGGATTTTTCCCTTTGTTATGTTTCATGCTAAAATGGAAGGCATGAAAAACTGAAAGGACATGAGAATGAAAGGTGCTTATGAAAACATTCAGATTTATTATAGGTTATTACTATTATTAGGAACTCAGAAAGACAATAAGCCCTATTGCATGTCATGGAATTGGGATTGGATGATTTAATCTATCCTTAAAGTTTTGTGGTCTAAAAGAAGCAAAATCGAGAAATCAGTAAAGCAGAAGTAAATTTGATATTGTATGGGTGCCAGGGCATAGTAACTCCAAAAACAAGAAACAGCTACCACACAATACTTGAAACAATCACAGAATGCTAAAAGGGAATAGCACTACAACCAAATATTCAACTTTCTATATTAATGTTGAAAACTTACCTTGTTTTTCCTATTGTCCCACCACTCCCCTGGGCTAGCAAAGAATGCTTGCCACAACTCTACCACAGAACCAGTATTAGTTGCCGGATAACTCGCTTTTTTACCTGAAATAATAACAGAAGATAGCGAATGTCATCTTGGTCGAAACAAATTGTCATGAAGTTAGCATTATATTCCTCAGAGTAGAGTCTTGCCGGAAATCGTGTAATCGGAGTCTTGATCATGTGAAGAACCTGGCGAGAGGTTCCCTTCAATGAAATTCAGTTGCTGAGCAACCACCTGAGAGACCATAACATAGTGATGCACATTCAGATGGAAGCGAGATATCAAAAATTACAAAAGTAAACTATTTATCAGTGATTACAAAAACCTTGTAGTAGGTTTGCTGCTTCCCTTCGTCACTTTCAACTGTGTCCGTCACCAAACGACCAGAAACGTAAATTTGATGCCCTTTTTGTACATGCTGAAAAGCGGCATGGGCCAGCTCATCCCAAAACGTCAAATTAATCCTGATTATAAAAACTAACTCCTTTGAGAAAGATGCTTTTATTTTAAGTCAACACAAAATGAGGAGTTTGCCGTGGTATTAAAACAGGACTCAAATTTTCAAATCATTTGACACTTTAGCATCCTCAAAAACAACTCTTGATCAGTAAAAACACAAAAGAAGGAGGCCAAAAAAAAGGACTAATAACAAGGAATTGGTTATACATTCCAGTAGCACCCAAAGGTACTTACTAAAGAGAATAAAATAATAACCTTTGAGAAAAGCAAAAATAACAAGGAATGCAATGCAATGCAATACAATAACTCAAGGTGGTTGCCATAGAAATGCAAAAATCATAGACATCTAGTGCACATACAAGAACAAAACAATCAAATAAAATAAATTAAAAAACAAACAGGGGAAAGCCAGACAGACATTATAAGGACCAGTACATCTCTATAGCTCAAGTCACTCAGTTTCAAATACTAACTGCCCGACAAAGCTTCTAATCCTTAGTTTCAATGAGCGCCCAGGTGAAGGTGCTATTTTGTAACTTGAAAGTAAACATTCAAATCCTAGAAACAATCTCTCTGCTTAGCAAGGCAGCATTTATCTACTTTCAGACCTCACCGGATGTGACCCTCATCCCACGTCCTAATCACACATTCTTAGCTCCTAAGCTATTAGTCTAGAGAAAAAATACCCATGTGTTCTTACTTAATTTGAACATTCGACCAAACAGATCAAATGATTAACGAACTCATATAAATCTTTTCTAGCAAGAATTTATACATACAGTAACCTCTCCATAGGTCACCAAACAAAATCATACATGTACAGATTTTGTAGTACACAACACTAACTCGTCCGCCATTTTCGAATAACAGCAGCCTGGTGCAAAGAGCATCCTGCATTAAGCAGGTTCATGAAAAGCCACACCCAAACCCAAAGGATGCAATGAAGGCAGCTTAATCATATACAAACAACTACGATTCTACGGGTCGAACCAGTGACCTTGAAAGACAAATGAACTGTTATTCCAAGTCTCATTTTCAAATAGAGAGGACAAGTTTATCAATTCCAAACCCTAACACTACTCTCTCCAAAGAAACAAGATAATTGAGTTCGTTCCATTGAAGCAAATGCATAATGAACAAAGATAAATAAGAATTAAAATCCAGTTTCGAAGAGAGTTACCAGGAAGTCTGAGTGGCGTTCTTCTTAACGGCGAGGCGGGTCCATGCGAGGACCTTGCCGGAGGGTAAGTTCTTGATCTCCACCGGTGCGGCGACGACGCCGATGAGGCTGACGGAGTTGCAGAGCTCCTTCTTCCACTGAATCTCCGATGGCTTAGGGAACGCCACGTATGACTGTGACTGTGACTGCGATTGCTGAGTTTGGTGGTCCATTGAGTAAGAGGAATAGGAACACTTGAGCGAAATTGGTTTGTTCATCTTCTTCCATTGGAACTGGGTTAAACGCTGCGTTTTAGGGTTTGAATTCGGAACTATTAGAAGGCTCCTCAAGCTGGTGCATGACGTTGATGATGAAGATGCTTGTTGCAGCAACGCCATAGTTTCGTTGCTGTGACTCTCAGAGACTGTGATTGTATTGTCCGGTGAGGCTCTTGATAAGGGAAACGCTCAATTTTTGTTTTTGGTAAGCAAAGAGGCCAAAGGCCCAAACGCTCAGTTTTTTATTTTTATTTTTTGGAAAGAAAAGAATTTGGGCTTAAGCCCATTTTCAATAATTTATTACTGCCCATGTTAAATTATAGGATATTTTTGTCTAAACTGACTGATTTGCTATTGCATAATACATAATGGGCTATGAAAAAAATTAGGAAACCAACACATTATAACGGGAGCATATACTGCCAATAATAACTTTTATAAATTTTGAATGATAATTTAATTGTTAGTCCTTAATAGTTCCTTAACATTATCTGAAACTTCAAATGCCTAACTTGCTCCAATTCGATTAAAGCTAGTTGAAGACTTGATCCACAAAGGATAAAGTGTTAAACCGATAAGTTAATCATTATTCAATTAAGTTATTTATTAATAGGACTCACTTGTGGAGCATGTAGAGCTACCCATGTTAAACTCAGGAGTTAATCATTCTTCAATTAAGCTAACAGAGCTCACGTGATGAAAGTACAAAATCTATGGTATTTTAAATTTTAACTCCTAATTTTATCGCTCTATCCATTTTCAAACTTTAGAGAATCTAAATTCACTACCAGTAGAGTAAGGCTCATTTTCATGTATTGATTGTATTGCTTTTAATGTTATTTTTCTCGTAAAATAATGTTGTTTTGACTGATAAATATACTTTTTTTTTGTAAATGTAAGGTTCGAGTGGAGGGTTTAGAGTTTAAATTAGAAAGATGTAATTAGAAAGTTTATGAAATTATACATACCATAGTTATCAGAACCGACTCGATAATCAAACCGTTCAGACTACTGAATCACTGGGTTAGAGGTTCAACCGTCGGGTCGCTGATTAACCCATTGACCCGGTCTCAAGTAAATAAAAAATAAAAAATATGTAATATATGTATTAATTAACATTCAAATAATAGTTAATTCTCAATTTCTAAAATTAATTTATATAAAAATAAATATTAAAGTGTAAATATAACATAACAAGAGTACTAAGTGTATAGTTGTTATAATTATGTCTAATTAAAAGTATATATTTAATTTTAAAATATGTATAAAATTAAATTAAATTGAGAAAACAGTTAAATCATATGTTTATTATATATTTATTAATTAGCACATCTATCACCAAAGTGCATAACTAGCTTGGTGGTCAAAGCTTGCGACCTGTATCTTGAGGAGGTGGGTTCGAAAATCGAACCGATCGATCCGGTCCGATTTTGATAACTATGATACAAACTAGTAGTAACTAATCTTAGAGAACCAATCAAAATAACTATATATACGTGAGAGAGAGAGAGTGTGGGTGTTTTGAAGTACCAAAATATGTTGTTTAATTCATTAACCAACTCCAAAAAGATATTAGTATTTTAATTTAAAAAAAGTACGTCCAAAATTTGAAAGGCCCTTTTCCAAAGAAGCTTTATGCACCCTTCTTTACTAAAAGTATTAGTACTTATTTCGTGCGTGTTTGGTTTACCAACCAAATGTAATTTTAAGGCCAGAATTCATATGTGAATTATGTATAATATTTATCGTAACACAAATGTTGGCGGTAATAATTTCATGTAATTCTCAATTTCTTAAAATTTTATTCTTTTGTTAGAATATTCTTAAAATTTATTTTAACTCTATTTAACCATTTAAGTTTAGAAATATACCTAATTTTAGTCCTTAAAATAATTTCTATCACTCATATGTTATTATACTAATATAAATGAACTGTCACAATGGAAATTCAAAACGATATTATTTTATCATTGATCTTCAAATTGAAAAGCTAACTCAGTAGCAGGTAGCATGGTTAAAGATGCGCACAGTGTCAGCAAAGTTATGTGGAATGGATAGTTCCTAGTACCACTCTTGTTCTTATTATTAGGAAGGATATAATTCCTCCTTAGGTCTTTCTTTGTATTCTTTGGTTATCAGAGAAAAAAAATGGATTGAAACAACGTGGTTATTAAATATCCTCTTTGAACGACATCATTTCAACCCAATTTAAACATTATTCATCAAGTAACATTGTTTTTGGTATTTATTGTGGCTGCCGGACATTCATATTAACATGATATTAATGTACGAGTGATAAAAGCTATCTCAAAAAAAAAGTGAAGTATATTTTTAAACTTGGAGGAATAAATAGAATTAAAATAATGATAATAATATGGTGAAGAGTAAAAATTATTTTTCTAGTGTAAAAAAAATAAACAAACAATCATCGTGTACAATGCATATGTCTAGATTTCTAAATTTAATAAAAATCTTTATTCTTCATCCAATTTTACTCTTCTAAAAAAAACCGTTAAAATAAACTTTAAGCACCATTTTAATAGAAAACTTAGGAACTAAATTGAGATCAAAATTCTTTTAATTTTGATTCCACTAAAAATTAATTTAGTTCTTTCAAAACTAAACCAAAATGGCAGGATTAGAGTGGAGTGATGAAGTATAAAAGTGATTGTAATTAGGTGACTTCATTCTTCATACATGCAATAATGTTGGTGTGACTGTGTAAGGTCAAAAAGCATCGGATGAATGGTTTCACATCGTTAGTACTACATTTTAGTGCCATGTTCGGACATGACTTGTCTGGTAAGGAATGTTGACACTAGCATAAACATGAATAGTTCATTTCCACCTATATTATTAGTATAAAAATTTTTTAGTAGGTTATTATAGATTGTGGAAAAAGATTGACAAATTGGCAATGGGCATTCATAGTCTTGAGGTATTCAATTCAAGTAAGAAATTTAATCCAAAATGGAATGTTTCTGTCACTTTATAGCTGCATAAGGTTACAACTTATTGATAAGGATTAGGTTAAGAGAGCACTACCAAACTTGTGATTACACCAATAGATAAGAAGACCAATTACTTTAGAATAAACTACTCACAAACAAAAAGCATCATCCTTTTCTATTGGACTTGCAAGAACCAGCATTCTTAAAGCAACCCATTATCCATTTCATTTCTACAATTTTCAAATTCTCTAAGAAGGGTTACATCACTAATTAAAATATACACACCACTCTAAGAAAACCTTTTGCAAGGTCCCACTACCCACTAACCAAAAAATATTAAGCCCCCCACTATAAAAAAGTGCTTCCATCATGTTCCACTAACACCCACCTATGGATACAAAACAAAAAAGGAGAAAGCTTTTGACAATTTTCTTCCCTTTAATTGAAAACTTAGCAAGACAAGATGGGGCCTGCTTCTATATTTTAATGCATTGACATAGAACCCTGTATTTAACAATAGGTAAAAGAAAGGTGAAAAAAAAGGACTATGGCATCTGACTTCGATTGCAACTTGATGGAACCAATGACTAAAATTAAGGGTGGGATTTGGAACAGACAAATGACTCTTGGGTCCCAGCAGTGTAGGGTAGGCCCATGGGGGGTGTCACTTGATGGGGGTGAACCCCTGAGAATTCTTAGATGAACATAAGTTCACAGCCTCATATTTACACACACTAACAACACAGTTATGGGGATCCATAAACAATTGAGTACATCTTAAATAAAGTGGTAAATATGAGGTGGTAAACTTATGATCATTCAAGAATCCCTGGGGAACCCTATGACTTAGTTATGTGTATCTATGAAGGAGGGTTAGTTTCTGGCTTAACTATGCTAGAGGTGTCTGGTGGTTGTGACTGGTATATCGCCGATGCTAGTGAGATCGGCATGATGCAGAGTGCCTTCGATTGGAGGAACTGCATGGCCGCACCAACGTTTTCTTCCATTAGCTTAGCTACCTGCCTTTCTGTGCCGTCATTCGACCACTTCTCCCAAGCTGGTTGGTTTCTTCCCTCACCACCTTCTTCCTGATCAAATTGCTAAATTTGATGAGTCGTTCAGGAAAGTGAAATTTCGCAAGCTAGACATTTGTCAGAACAATTACCTCGACTGATGATAATGGGATGTCAGTTACTAGTGGAGCCACTGCACCGGCACCACCCAGCCTACTCATGCTCAAAACCTGAAATACCCAATGAATAAAGAATCATGCTAAGTCTTTTGCACTTCTAGTCTCAAATGGGTGAAAATTTCAACATTTCATGGGAACAGGCAGATATAAAGCAAAATAACTGTAAAAAAGTGATGAGTGTCACAAGAGCAATAACCTTAACTTGAAGCCTTAAGAACTTGACATAATCCACAATTTCGTCGAGCATAGCAGCTCTATCTGTCTGAACAAAGCACACATACGCGAACATTAGAAAGAATGAAATAATTATGACTGCAGATGCAGGAAGTTCCAGGGAAATACTTCAGAACCAAAAAGAGACTTATTTCGTACTTTAAGTTTAAGCACCATAGATTTCATCACATCTAAGTAGAAGATTGGTAAACATTTTTTTCTCTTAACCCCTTTGATACAAGCAGTTTTCCTTGATTAATTATACTGTGATATTATGTAGAATGTACTCAGTATCTCATTGCTAATTGCATGAGGGCGAAAACAAAGGATGCTCCTAGATCGCCCAGCAATTTACATATTCATATATTGAAGCATTACGTTTCGAGAAACTTTTACATTCAAAGAAGTTTACTTACACATTCATATCGCCAAAGACAGACATAAACCATGCTAATGTAGGTGATTATGTTTTACTCAAACAAGAATGAAAAATTGCTTACCAACATTACATTACAATACAATGAAACAGAAATCAGTCAAAACTTAAAGTAGAACCAAATTTTAATGATGATGATGCAAAATTATTGAGTAGTCTGTACCTTGTTAACACTGGGAACCAGCTCTTGCAAGGCCCTGATCCTTTCAGCTATTCGTTCTCTGCGCAGCTGGTAACATGAACGACGAAGAAAAATTAACTGATTGAGGAATTAACAAAAGCAATCTTCTTCCCAATGTTAAATATAATCACCATCACAACCAAAAACTAAATAAATTAAATCATCATAACAGCAGAGCATGTTTTTAAAAATATATAGAAGCTCACCCTTTCAGCTATGCTGTGGGGATCTGTAGCCTGACCTCTACGAGCCCGCACCCTAGGGCGCATTGCTGGTGGATGTGGAGCGGTGGGAACTGTTGTAGACATGGGCTGCCCATGAAAAACCTGCGAAAGAACACAAAAATTTGTTATTTTCTGGAAGTAGGGGAAAGAAAAATAGCATAGAAGAAAGCATTTTATATAAGAACAAGCCAAAACCAAGCATATTATATATGTCATATAATTTTAGAATTGAGGTTAAAAGTCCCAAAGAAAAAGAAGAACCTAACTACAAACTCCCAGACCCAAATAGCTCAGTTTCAAGTGTATCATATTTGCAGAATGTTAAATCAATTCCATGATAACAATTTCAACAGAGATTTAGTAATGTGTAAAGATTAAGCTCCTATCTTACAGTCATAAACACTCATCTTCATCTTGAAACCTTCTGCAGTGTCAGAAGGCTATATATACTCAAAGTAAAGTACCACAACAAAGATCTAGATTCCAGACACCAAGTAAAAAATATTTGAATACGAGCACTCATTGATGCTATAGCAAGTCAGCATCAACAAAAGCATGCCCAAAAAATGTACAACTACATCAGCATGTTGAAGAGTATTATTTCTGAGATTCAATTTCTGCAGAAAAAAGTACTATTCAACAGCTCGGATGTTGATTCTATTAAATCAAAACTACATGTTCTCTAATTTCTTTCACTATATAGGCCAAGTAAGTTAGCATGAAGCGGAAAAAGGCGAAGAAACACCTAGCATATTATAATTAGAACGAATACTCGAATGATCACAGATAAACCTCAGCCAACATAACTTATATCTTTCAATCATTCCACAGAAATTAAAACCCTCCTTCCTTATCAAGCCAGCCACTATGGATGAACAAAATGCAAAAACCAAATTCACCAAATAAGATCATCACCTTCCTTACCCTTCACTAAACTTAACTCTAATCTCAAAGCCAGTGCATGAAGCTCCTATACAGTGATTTCTCAGCAGAATGAACCTACATAGTAAATACCCTTGTTTTCTTGCAACATTTGCGTCACAATCCAGCAATCTTAACACTATGCCGAAGCTCACCCTGATTCTACACTATAAAGCTAAATACACCAATTCTATCAATTCTCTCAAATCTCAAAAAATAAAATAAAAAAATTGCATGAACCAAAAACAAAAAACATGAACTCTTTGTTTATACTTTATTTGAAGCCATTGAAGAACTCAGTCACTAAAATAAATAAGCAAATATTTCTAGAACTAGAATTTCACAGATTTTGAACAAAAATTAAAAGATAAAGAGAAAGAGGAGAAAGCGATTAGCTTACATTCTTAGCTCTTCCATCAACGATGTCATCACGAAACCGTTTTCCGCTTCCAGAAGCATCCTCAGGCTTCAAGAACCCTCCTCCTTTCCCTTGCTCCAGGCTCAGGCCAAGCTGGTACATCGGCGGCGAGTGGAAACCACCTCCTGCGGCGGCACCGACGAGGTGCGCAGCGGAAGCGTCGCCAGAGCTGAGCTGAAGCATCATCGGCGCCACTGGAGAAGCAGCTGCGGCGGCGGCGGCGAGAGAGGAGGCATCGGTTCCTCCGGCGAGGGAGGGGTCGGCGGAGGCGAAGGTCGGGAGGCCGAGGATTTGCTCGAGGAAGTCGTCGGCGGCGGGAGCCTCGGAAGGATGGTGATTGGCCATGAGAGAGAGAGAGAGAGCGAGTTGAGTTTGGTTTGGACTCGGGCGAGTCGTGTTCTGAGTTGAAGGTGACGGGTTATATGAGTTTGTGACTCGGAGAAGTTGAAGCTACATGAAGTAAGAGAAGAGAAGGGTCTCTCTTTGTTTTCTTTTCTTTTTTTGAAGTGCTCTGAGTTGAGAAGAAATAATAGAGAGAAGATGCGGGAGGGGATTTGGCTTTATTGTGGTTAAAAAAGTAAATAAATAAAAAAGGTGATTTTTTAGAAAAAGGAAAAATATATTTCATGTTTTGTCCCCTTTTGTTTTCTTAAAAGGGACTACATTTTTGGGAAATTTACATGTCCACCCATTATCTCTTGATTTCTCTTTTTTTTTTTTATAAATTTTCTGGCAAAGAGTAGGTACTGAGTTCTACTTTTTATCAAGGCTGTGGTCTGTGGAAATCAAATGGGTTATTCAACTGGATGAAGTTCAGGCCCAAAAAAAAAAAATACTGGGTGAAGTTAGCAAAAGATTAACCTAGATTTAATCATAGTTCAACAAAATATAAAAAATTATGTTATTTTATTTTTTATTAACTTAAATGAGTTAATTACTAAAAATTGGGTAAGTTCAATTGATTTATCGATATTTTTTACCAATTTTTAACTAATTCACCAATATCATATAATGAAGATAGTTAGTGAGCTGTGAGTTGTAAGATGTTAGGGGTAATTACTGTGATGTGGTGACTTAGTGATAATGTGCATAGCTATTAGGTTAGACACAGCAAATTAGGAGGTGGTTGATTGAGACATTAAGGAAATTTTAATATATATTTAACATAATTGTCGGGAATTTGATTGAGTCGGTCGAGCTTATAAAAATGTCGGTCTAACTTATGAATTTAAAATCGTCGAATTATAGATAGTATTGGCCGAATCATATGGACCAAATCTATTTTAAATATTATAACGAAACAAAATATATATGCCCACAAGCTAAATTAAATTATTTTCAAATATTAATGACCAAAATAAAATTTTACTAAATAAAACCCATTATTTAAAAAAAATGTCACGAAACAATAAATAAATAAATAAAATAAAATAAAATGATCAAGTTTGACTCAAAATTGAAACCACCTGAAACATTACAAACAAAAATAATGTTTTACCAGAAAAATGAAAACACAGAGACAACGGTAGGGAATGCCACATGTATAGGTTTGCATTTTAACAATCCGGTAACATATAATCAAACCATGTAAAACAAGTGTTTCTCTTTTCCTGTTTTAACTTCCCAAACAAGCTGTTTTTCGTTACCACTTAAACAAAAAACAAAACCCATTGCATTATTACATTTTTTAAATCGGTATCATTTCATTTTTTAGTTCTTCCCATCCTTTTGAGTTCGTCCTCGTTGCAAAAACATGGTTCAATGTAGCAATATCTTTGTTATTATTTTCAACTTTCTTATGTTTGTGTTCTCCATGCCAATCTTCTTCATTGGCATTTACATGCACCACCATGCCACCATGGAATGCAATCAACTATGGCTTCACATTCCCTTCATCGTTCTTGGCTTCTTTCTTCTTATTGTCTCGTTTATCGGACTACTCGCGGCGCATTATCGCTCCACGTGTCTCTTATGGCTCTACCTCTTCGTCATGCTCCTCCTCGTCATCCTTGTTAGTGCCATTACCATTTTCGCCTTCATTGTCATGCATAACAGCGCCGGCGGCAGCGAGGCCGGTTCCGAGGAAGGGTATAAGGTTCTTGGAGATCACCCCAATTGGTTGCGAAATAGGGTTAATGATACTAGCACATGGAATAGGATTAAGAGTTGCTTGCAAACTGGGAGGTTCTGCTCCCATGCTCAATCCAATTTTTTGGGTGACACTTTCAATATCTTCAACCATGAAAAACTCTTATCAGCTGAGGTAACTTTTCTGCCCAAATTCTATTGTTTTTTAAAAGAATAGGTGCGGAAATGATCATATTTCTAATCTTTCGTTATAAAAGTTCTAATATTTGTCATGATTTGGTCTATTTCAGGTTTCATTTCATGTTTCTTTTATAAAATCTTAAAAAGAAAGAATACTAAAAATAAAGATAAGAAATAGGTTTAGTTAGTCTAGTCATACAGCTTTACTAAATTGTTAATTAACTCATTATATTTTTTTCTTTTCAATTAGATCCTTATATTTGTTCAATTTTTTAATTAAGTCCATATCATAATCAAAAGGCTATATTTAACGAAATATTTCACTACATAAAAGAATATTTTGATATACAAGTCTTTATCCAATAAAAATTATTCTTTTTGTATAATAGAATATCCCGTTAAATTTAACTTTTTTGTCATGATAGAAACCTAATTGAATAAAAAAATATAAAAATCTAACTAAAAATTTTGTGAAATTTTAAAGACCAACAAATTAATTTAATCTAAAAAATAACAATACAAATCAATTATCCCGAATAATTAAGTAAAGAGACACATGAATGAATAGAGAAAGACAAGTTATGATTAGATGTATAACAATAAGTAGGTTGAACATTGCTATTTGACTAATTTTGGATTTTGTTGTTGTAGTTATGTTGTAAGCCATTAGATGAATGTAAATTCGTTAATCAAAGAGCTAATGTTTGGATCAAGGCAACTAATTCAAGTTATAGAAATTCTGACTGTGATGCTTGGAGTGATGATTCAAACATTCTATGCTACAATTGTGAATCTTGTAAGGTTGGATTAATAAAAGATCTTAAGAAAGACTTGAAGGTAATAACTATTATCAATGTTGTATTCTTGTTCATCTTACTCGTTGTGTACTCTATTGGTTGTTGTGCATTAAAAAATAATCGAAGAGATAGCTATAATAAGAATACAAAGAATGTAGACCATTGATTTCCCCCTTCATTTTTGTATATATAAACTCTTTTATTTTTACTTGATAGTATATAAAGGATAATTTGCTTTGATTACCATTCCTACATCTCTTATGAAAAGTAATTCCTAACTCTAGGAACAACAAACTCTTTCCTTGCTCTAATTTTGATTATTTTATTGATATGAAAATACAAATTAATAACGTGTCACATTTGGATTTGTCAAGTTTGATGGGAGAAATATTTTTTTGTTTTTTTATTAAGACAAAATTGGACAAAAACAAAACACACGTACGTCGGACGAATGTCGTCTTCATTAATGACTGTTTTTTCTTCTAACTAACTGTCTCTGCTAACACACCATTTTTTCATTCCTAAGACTTAGAAATCGATGCCACCAAGAGAAGGAAAAAACTAAAGGTGTTCAAATCCAAATCGATACAAATTAAACTGCACATTCAATTCAAATCAAACTAAAACCGATTAAAACCGCCCTAATTTGAATTTGGTTGGATTTTGAAATTAACAAACTACATGAATTGGATTGAATTTCGGATCTACTTCTCAAAACCAATCCAATCCAAATCGCATAATGTGATATAATAGTATTAATTTACTATTAAATTTAAAAATTTACTTATAATATCTTCCATGTTATATATTTTTATCTTATTATGTATTATTATGTAGTGAACATTTTATAAATTTGAAATGAAATTTATCTATTTACTTATTTTAATCAATTTATAATTTTGCTTCTATTATTATGTTATTGTTGATTTTTTAAAATACCATTAAGATTTATCTTGTTAATGTTATTGTTAATTATTTAATATTCTAATGTTGAGACTTATTGTGTATTTTTAACTATTTTTTAAAAATTTACAAAATCGCAAATCCAATCAAATCCAACCCACTTTAAATTGAATCGATTGGATTGCCTAGAAAAAATTATCCAATCCAAACCGCACCGCGAACACCCCTAGAAAAAATCCAGAAAAACTAGCGTGTCACTCAATCAACCTGATCAACCTCATGTTGGTATAATGGTATATGAAATCTACTTGAATTAAATACGATTTTTATTATTATTATTTACAAGCATATCAATTACAAACGCTACAAAGTACAAGCAACGTTTGTTGAAGATATCAGAAAGGTGACATGTAATATTACCATATGATGATGATTGATATCAATCAAATTTTATTTTGGGGTTGTGAAAAGAATTCCTTGGCATTGTGAGCTACTTCTGCCTCCACAATTGCTTCTAGAACTATGTCGGATCCTTTCACATCACCTGCCAATTCAACCAAAAAGCTTGTTTCAGATATCATTCTATTAACAAAACTAACTACACATTAAAGTCCACTTTATAACAAAATTGAATGAAAAAATTCAGGAAGAGAACAATGATTGGCCACTCAAACCATTAACAATGAGACAATGAACTAAAAGGCATTCAATGCATTGTTAACGTAAAAGAATTTTTAGTTTTTTATGCTTTTGCCTTTGCATCAAGTGCTCTTACGCTTTAGAGCACTCAAAAAGAGAACTATTAGATCAGAAAACTGCATCTCAAATGGACCACACAAAGTTAAACATTATGCACAAGCTGTAAAATATTATAGCTAACCATAGTAACAAACTAACAAAATCTAAGCAATAACTAACAGTTACCACTGCGCTTTGGTAAGAGTCCAGCGTTTTCAGCAGAAATTGGCAAGACAGTATTCTGCAGTTCAGCGTTTTCAGCACTACTTGCAGCTAAACCGTTCTTGACGATAGCAGACTCTGCCAATCTGGCATAACTAGTTGCTTTGCTTTGCATGTTGCATGAATTTGACGAGGCCAACAAAGGTGAATCCTGGAAAGTATTAGAGAAAATGTTAGTGTATTTTCTTGAATAAGCATTTATTTATCAAGTTCTGTGTGTTCAATAACCTTGGTAACAGTGGGAATTGAGTTAGTGGTAGGATGGGGTATGGATTTATTCTCTCCAACATCTTCGGGTTTTTTGTTGCCTAATCATCGGCGACAGAAGATAACAAGATTGCGCATAATTGTAGCAAATCAGAAAAATTTTAGAATACTCAAGATGATTCATAACAGAACAATTCACGAAAATAATACCATCTGGAATAGACATCTGGTCAAGATTATCCACAAGCCTTCGGGTCATAGGACCAGGATTTATGAGTGATACACTTCTAATTTCATGACGAATAGCATCAAGCTGTGCCATGGTGTCCTGCAGTTCCTTATGAACCTAAACACAAAATAAGTGAATACAATAGAATTAAATTTTTTGCTCATTGAATGCCATTACCAAGTTGTGAATGATGCTCAAATTCTTCAATCCAATCTAAATAACTAAATTTGCTTAACTTTTGTATGAGAAATTCTACATGTACAAGTTTCTTTGTCAACCAAGTTGGACAATAAGGTTTGGGAGTGTGGGTGAGTGAAAATATGTGTTACATTCCTTTAATGATAATAATTTTTGTTGAGATTGAACCAACTTGGTTAACGAAAGGACTTGCACATGTAGCATCACTCCTTTTGTAATACTCTTATATTATTAACAAATTCAAAGTAAATATCAGGCATGAAAATCATAATCTCCATCTGCTTCACTTAAGGGATAGATTTTTTTCTTTTTATTTTCCTTCTTTTTTTATTATTATTCTGGTTCAGAAATTACTACCTTCACTGGTTTAACTTCCTCCAGATTATTGTGAGAAGCCGAATGTAGAACATGTGTGACCTAACAAATCTAGTCTACGCGAGTTATATCTAAACTTTTAGAGTTCAGGCAAGCATAAATCATAAAACTCAACTGGCAAACACGTCACAATTTAAATTGTAAACTCGATTTGGGACCTAAACTCAGACTTGTTCACACGAGAGTTTGGTAACCTTGAGAGGAGTACCTGACGAGCTTGGGTTTGCTGCATAACGCTGTCAAATTGGCCGCGAGCCAATTGTACATATCCAACAGCGCGACCAGCTAATCTCCCCGCTGTTCTGGCTATGATTGGCAAATCTTTCGGGCCTATTACACATCAATTTGTCAGAGAAAACTATTTTCAGAATCCTACCATCAAAATCATCATACAGTAAAGAGAAAATAAGATCAGCAGCATGAACCAACCAATTACAGCAGCAGTGACTCCAATCAACAGAAGTATTTCTCCATATGAAAATCCCAGCATTTGTTACTGTCAAATTTTCAAAGTCAAGATTAATTAAATTAAATCTCCGTAAACTAAAATCATAATTTGCATATCTGAAAAACCAAACATATTAAACAGCATTTATGATTAACATCGAACAATCTCCCTCTCATTGGTTACCATCTCATTACAGATTTACTATTATTACCGACGGTTGACTACCGCTTGTGAGAGTGCGAGAGGCAAACAGGCAGCAGCAGTGATGAGTATGTTTTAAAGAGGTGGATTAACTTTCATATAAATCTTGAAAAGTATGTCTGGGATTTTAACTGAAAAAGTCCTCTCCTAATTATTGTTAACTCAAAAACTAACAATTTTAACTTAAAAACTAACACCCTTAGTAAGAACACTAACACTTTATGGTTTAAGCATTAGAATTGTAAACTCAAAATTTATAAATTACAACAGTACTTCAAGTGTGGCACACCAATTGTTGCTTCGGTAATGAAATTTTTACATCTATTGTACAGTAAGTCAACAAAAATCACAATGCATAACAACAAAATTTAGAGGACAGAAAATATAGAGAGTTGAAAATTGGAAAAAAAAATAAGCAGCATCATCAACATGGAAGAAAAAAAAATCTGCAACAAGAAACAACCATAGTTGTAAAAACCGTGCCGGTCATCAAACCGGTCACCCTACTGGTTCAATGATTTAAAGGTTCAACATCAAGTCTCAATGCATGAAAAAACTAATCTAAAATAAATCAATAGTTCAACATTTTTTATACAATAAGTTAATTAGAATACAAAATTATTGATACAATAAGTCAATTAGAATGCTTCAACAAAATAGTATAAAGTCAGGGAGGATTCCACAATGTGACAAACAAAGATACAAAAGACTAAAACAAGATGAAATCATACTACTTTACCACTCCCTAGTACCCAGCCCCAATCATCAGAGTACTTAATACATGGTTCCACTACACCACTACAAAACACACCACCAGTCCAGAAAGGAGTTCAAACCAGCCACTATGCTACATGGTATCACAGCACCTATAGATTCACTTCACCTATCACAAAAGAGTTTATCCCAGCACCATCAAATTCACTTGCCTCTAAAGAGGAAACTGATCCACACCTGTCCAATTAAAAAGACTAAACTAAATTCATACCAGGCCAATCTGCATAATTTTAGCACTAGTTGAACCCTCGTCTACATTTACAGGTTCTGTACTCAAAAGATAAACATAAGAATAGAGAATGATATGTAAAATAAAAAACATTATCTATCTATCTAGGTAGATGCCGAATCCCAAAAACATGTAGTGATCCCAAACACATATGAGCCTCAATTTCAGCATACAGAACAATGCCCAAATCACAAAGCTTTAACTGGAAAGTTATCATGCATGTGATGATATGGCCGGTGAAGGCAATGAAGCGTACCAATCACCATTCAATAACATCCAATCACCATAAAAGAACAATGCCCAAATCACTTACAGAACAATGCCCAAATCACAAACATAGACAAGCATTAACTGCAAAAAGGAAAAAAAAAACATGCTTAACATTAAATTCACTCACGGCTCACCAATCACCATAAAAGAAAAAAAAAAGAAACACCACGGCTCACCATAAATTCAACGAACATAAAAGAAAAAAAAAAAAAAAACAGAACGAAATGCACTCACGGCTCACCAGTCACGGAGGTCGGAGGCAGAGCAGCACGGTGACGGCACGGGCGGAGGGCGGAGGAAGAGAAGAGGATGAAGACGAAGGACGAGTGGACGATGACGCGGCAGAACGGCGACGGTGCAGGTGGTGTCAGCACGGGGAGTCGACAACTGGACCGGCGGCGGCGATCCGGTTGCGAGGCCGTGAAGCTTCCTAGCCTGGATGGTTGAGACGGCGAGAGTGGGTCGAGAAGTGAGAGTGAATGAGAATGAGAGTAGATTGGGAAAATTAGGGTTTTTGTCGGTGTGAGTGTGTGTGTGGGGAAGAAAATGAAAAGTGAAAAGAAAAAAGGGAGTGAAGTAGAGGTAGGGCGTAAGGTAGCAAGCAGAGTAGACAAGCAGAGAATGAAAAGAAGAGTATGTCTCTGAAGCTGCTATTTGGAAGAATTAATGAATGAATGGTGAAGCCCACGCAGCAGCAGTAACAACAACAACAACACACCTCATCTCAATTCAACTCACAAACTCCTCTTCCCATCCTTCTTCATTACTTACCCCCCATACCCCAGATTTATTCATTTTGACAGTATTCACAAAAGAAAATTCACATTCATTTTCAAAATCTTTAAACCAAAAGCAATTACTGACGGAAACGAAAATTAAAAACAGAGACACATAAAAAATTTAAAATAAATAAATAAAGAGAGGGAGAAGACCTACCCGCGAAGGAGCAACAACGAAAGGCGACGATTGACGAGAGTGAAGGGCGACGAACAAGAAGCGGAGGGAAATCAGATAACGGAAGAAATCCAGACGAAAATAGATGGCCACAAGAGACAGAGGGATGAAGAACTGCGCGGCGGTGATGGAAGCAGCAGCGTCTCCGGTGAAGAGGAACAGACGAACGCAGAGGAGGGATCAGTGAAAGGTGTGAGATTTTTTTGTTTTGGATCCGGTGAGAGCCCCAAGGCCCAAATATGAGACAAAAGGCGGAATGAAAATGTTTTAGTTGGGCTTCACTTGTCCTGACCCAAACCTGTGGCCCATAAAAGGTTTTTTGTGTTTGGATAGATAATTTGGGTGTTTTTTAATTTAGTTTCACATCCAAAGAAAAAATTTGGTTTGTACAAAAAAAAATTGGTTTGTATTTTAATTTTTTTTCAAAAGCATTAACTTTGTGTGAGGTTAACCAATTTGGATAGGTCCAGTGATTAGCTCACTTATCCGTTTAAGCAACTGTCGGAGATTCAAAATCTGCTTTGTGAATGCAGCAACCTATTAGCCAGCGGCATACCTTTAAATAGAGTTATCGGCCAGCGGCATACCTTTAAATAGAGTTATCGGCCTGTCGAATTGAGGGATACCGGAGGAAAAAAAATTTGTGAGGTTTTGGCAACTTTCTATAAGGTTTTATAACCCAAGAAAGTTGGTTGCAACTAGCAATGATCCTATAGAATTTTCTATAGAATTTTCTGAACGTGGAGAGTTCGTTGCAATCAATAACAATCTTGTAGTCGTTTCTCCTTTATATATACAGTATTTGAGTTGTAGGGATTGGTAACACATCTTCAATTTAAAATATTGTGTTGGGTTGGGTTCTCTCCTAGTGAGGCCCAAGCCCAACACAATTTAGGGTATCTCACATACACCACTCACTTACCACACTTGAGATTTTTGAGGCTTTTTTGAGAGAGATAGAGCAGCCATTGAAAGGAGAAGAAAGAAGAGAGAGCATTTTCGGATTTTTCCAACAGCAGCAACTTCAATCGGTCGTTTCTCACTCGTTCACCGTTGGATCGACTTGAAATTTGGACAGCACGTTCGCCTCATCTGGTTCTTCATTTTGAACGGTGGAGATTTTGATTGGAGCTCTGTGGAGGGAGTTATTCAGCTCGGACAGCAGCCCCTGAATTTGGGTATTTTGCATCTTCTTCATTCTCATTTTGTAACTTTGTTACTTGGTGCTTTGGTTGGTTGTATGCACAAGTTGTGCTATGTTTTGTGACTCTCTTGTACCTCACATTTGATTATAGTGGAGCTATTTTCATTGGTTTGGACGACCCGTAGTTTTTACTTCTCACATTGAGGAGGTTTTCCACGCTAAAAATCGTGTGTGCGCTTCTTGTTAATTTAGTTGCCTTATTTGCCTTGATTGCTGCTGCCATAGGGTGTTAGTATTAGTGGAATATTGTTATTGTGTGAATTAATTGTGCCGCTTCCGCTGCGTGGTTCTATCATACTAGCATCAAAGCTCTTTGGTTATTTTTTTTGGGCTTGTGATTTTGTGAGCAATGGATTCCAACTTTAACACTAATATTACTCGGATGATCACTCTTAATGGTCCCAATTATGATTTGTGGAAGTCTAAAATGGAAGATTTGCTTTATGTCAAGAATTTTCATCAACCAGTTTTTTCTACCGAG
>JASCZI010030257.1:130563-143976 GCA_036250425.1 Stylosanthes scabra
GTGCAGGTGAAGATGTGATAGTTGATCCTACACATGATGAAGTTGGTGATTATGTTCATGATGAAGAACCAACTTTAGAAATTCCTGCAAATGCACTCAGGAGGTCTACAAGAGAAAGAAGACCTTCATCAAGGTATTCTCCACATGAGTTTGTCTTATTGACAGATGGAGCAGAACCTGAATGCTATGGGGAGGCTATTGAGGATGGAAGTAAAGCTCGATGGCTTGAGGCTATGCAAGAAGAAATGAACTCTTTACTTGAGAATGATACCTATGAGTTGGTGAAGTTACCTAAGGGTATGAGAGCCTTGAAGAACAAGTGGGTATTCAGAATCAAGAATGAAGAATACAGTTCTAATCCTCGGTATAAAACTAGATTGGTTGTTAAAGGATTTAGCCAGAGAAAAGGTGTTGATTATGAGGAGATCTTTTCTCCTGTTGTGAAGATGTCATCCATTCGTGTTGTGCTTGGTTTAGCAGCTTCTTTTGATTTGGAGATTGAGCAAATGGATGTGAAGACAACTTTTCTTCATGGTGACTTAGACAAGGAGATATACATGGAACAACCGGAGGGTTTTGTTGTTAAAGGGAAGGAAGACTTCGTGTGCAAGCTTAAGAAGAGTCTTTATGGGTTGAAACAAGCTCCAAGATAGTGGTACAAGAAGTTTGAATCTGTTATGGGGGAGCATGGTTACCACAAGACTACTTCAGATCATTGTGTATTTGTGAAAAAGTTTTCTGACGATGATTTTATCATTCTTTTGCTTTATGTGGATGATATGTTGATTGTTGGCAGGGATATTTTCAGGATTAATGAGTTGAAGAAACAGTTGAGCAAGTTCTTTGCTATGAAGGACTTGGGTCCTGTCAAGCAGATTTTGGGTATGTCAATTGCTCGTTATAGAAATTTCAAAAAGCTTTATTTGTCACAAGAGAGATACATAAAGAAGGTGCTTCAAAGGTTTGGCATGAGTGATGCCAAATGTGTTGCTATGGTTAGTTGTATGCACAAGTTGTGCTATGCTTTGTGACTCTCTTGTACCTCACATTTGATTATATTGGAGCTATTTTTATTGGTCTGGGCAACCCGTGGTTTTTACTTCTCACATTTGAGGAGATTTTCCACGCTAAAAATCATGTGTGCGCTTCTTGTTAACTTAGTTGCCTTGATTGCTGCTGCCATAGGGCGTTAGTATTAGTGGAATATTGTTATTGTGTTAGATTAATTGTGCCGCTTCCGCCGCGTGGTTCTATCATATTGTACATGGATATTTGTGTGATGATTTAGTTAAAACAGTAATTTACCTTTAAAAAAAACTACCTGTAGTTTTATTCAAATATTTAATATTTCCATTTTCAAGTTTTAAAAGAAAATCCTATGGGAATAACTTTTACACCATCAGTAAATGTGTCATAACTACTTAGTGAACCGTCCTCCCTCACTATAGATATAGCTTCAATCTAGGTAATTTTGATCTAATTCTTAATATACCTATTATTAAAACTCTTGCTATTTTAAACATTTAAGATATTTCAATCACTTTCTAGGATTGGAGGTGGAAGCCAATTCTAAAAATGCAAGCCATATTTTTTTTTAAAATATGTCTCAAGTACATTGTTCCGAACAAAAATCAAAACCAAAAAAGTATTTTATAGGAATTTAAAGCAAGACAATGTAGCATTTTTGTTTTTCATAATTAATACAAATTCAGTACAATCTAATAAATAAATAAATAAATGTTCACATTTAGTACATTCTTATCATTGAAGGAGAATTAAAAGGTGGCCCTCCAAAACATTTTCAAATTAAAGCTTGAGAGTGGCCCTTACGTTTGTCTTGTTCCAAAATTTTCCATCTCTAAATTTTCTATTTTAGCTTTGCATCAATGTGAATTGGCACCGCATCTAACCCAAAAAAAAAAACATGTACTCATAGTTGTAAGAACCGGACTGAACCTGCCGGTCGGACCGGTTTAACCGGGAACCGGACCCCTATCCGATCCGAATTACTTCAAGGATCGAAAATGCACTCAAATCACTAAGAATCGGATTAAATCGGCCGGTTCAGTATAAAACCGGCGACTCGGACGGTTTTTGAAAACCGGACCGGGTGAATTTTTTTTTTAAATCCATCAAAACGGCGCCGTTTTAGTGGTTTTACATACCCTATTGGCCTATCACTAAAACTAAGAAACCCTAATCTTCAGAATCAGAAGTTTGAAACGGCGGCTACCCTAATCTCACAAGTCTCGAGCAACCCCCAAGTGACCCACAACCCATAACCTCACCCAATCATCACCGCCGGCTACCCCCAGGCCTTGTTCGGCCGTTCCTCCGTTTAGCTGCAGTTGTAGCCGCGTTGGTTCCGTCTTCTCCCGTTTAGCTGCAGTCGTCGCCCTGTTGGTTCCGCCTTCTCCCGTTGCTGCTTGTCTCGGACATCGCAGAGCTTCCGCCAGTCACAGTCGCCGAGCCTCCTCCGCCTTCTGCCGTCGCTGAGCTTCCTTATGTCTCTGTCATCGCCTCTGCCAGTCACCGTCGTCGAGAAGCCTTCCCCTGTCGCCGAGAAGCCTTCCCCCGACGCCGAGGTGCCGCCTTCCACCGTCGCCTTCCCAGTCGCTGGTACGCTTCCTTTGGAGTATATATGCAAAGATCTTGGATAATCTTACTTGGTGCATGCATATTGCTCTTGCCAATTTACATTTATTCTGAGCCAATCCTAATACTCCTTGGTCAAGATCATGAAATTGCTGAGCTTGCTGGAACATTCACAATCCAAAGCATCCCTCAAATGTTCTCTTTAGCCATCAATTTCGCTACACAGAAGTTCCTGCAAGCACAAAGCAGAGTTGGGATCCTAGCATGGCTTGGTTTCGCATCCCTAATTGTTCACATTTGCATTCTTGAAATCTTGATCAAGTTGCTTGGTTGGGGAACAGCAAGTGCTGCAGCAGCATATAACATAACAGTCTGGGGGATTTCTTTGTCACAGTTGGTTTATGTTGTTAATTGTTGCACTGAAGGGTGGAAGGGTTTGTCATGGTTAGCATTTAAGGATCTTTGGAATTTTGTCAAGTTGTCTTTTGGTTCTGCTCTCATGCTTTGCCTTGAGATTTGGTATTTCATGATCTTGATTGTTCTCACTGGACACCTTGACAACCCAGTCATTGCCGTTGGCTCTCTTTCAATATGCTAAGACACAATCAAATGCACAGCCCCTAAAAGGACCTCGAGAGTGGGCCTCTGACTCTGTAGTCTGTATTGATTTTTTTCAGACTGTTTGTTGATTTGTTCATTTGTAATTATGATTATGATTATGCATTTGGATTATGATAATGTATTTGTTCATTTGTTTCTTATTCACTGGATTGCATTTGTTCATTTGTTGATGTCTTCATTTGTGATTATGATTATGCACATAGTTGTTCATTCGGATTATGATTATGATTAATCATTATCCATTTGTTCATTTATTGCTTATTCACTGGACTGTTTTTTGTTTTTGTGCATCAATTCTTGATGCCTCAATTTCTAGTCAGAAGATTATTAATCACAAAGGAAAGACTGGATTATGCATTTGTGTTTGCTTATTGATTTGTTTGATTTGTTGACTTATTGTTTGTTGATTTGTTTTTAGAATAACTAGGATTGTTTTTTTTTTTGTGCATTTTGGTTTATTGTTCATTTGCATCCTTATTGCCTGCATTGTGAAGTTTCCTTGTGTTCAATTTATGCACTTATTCCACACATATATCTGTTTCTCTTTTAATTTACTCACCTTAAGCTAAGATATCTTAATGTGCTTTGTTTGTTTTAATTATCAGTAGAACAAATATCTACTCTTTACATATGAACTTATACTAAAATAGTGTGGATAGTTGTAAACAAATATCTAGTCTGTATATTATATTTACAAAATTGTTAAATTATCTTGTATTTTAGTATTTTAGTTTTAGTTATTATTTTGAATTCACTTTTATGAATATTAAAAACATGTATTTCAAATTGTAATGTTAATATTTTCATAATTTATATATTTTTTTACATTTGAGATTGGTTCAACGGTTCAATCTGTGACTCCATAGTTGAACCCTTGACTCTGTGACTCTATAGGTTGACCGATTTTATGACCGGTTCGGTTCTTACTTCTTACAACTATGCATGTACTAGTATTTGTTATAGTGTCATAATTAGGCATAAAGAAATAGACATGTCTAAATATAATTATATCAAAATATATCGGTATCTAATGTTTAATTTGACAAAAGTGGCATTTATTTTGAGTAACTAAATCTCTCACTACTATATCTTTACTTACATCTTATCTAAAATAATTTTTAACTAAATTTTTCATTTGGTGGTTTCAATTAAAATTACATTTAAACTTGTAAGTTAAAAATTTAAAAAAAAAAAAAAAACTTCTTGTGGGATGGAAAAATGAAAGATAGGAGCAGCTCCCAAAACTTAAATCTACTATTTTGCAATATTTATCCATTTTGAAATAAATTACTTTTTACAATTTAATATCTTTAAATGTAAATTATAAATATATTCAAATTTTAGAGTAACAATATATTATAAGCTATAAAATCTTGAGAGAACTATTACTATAAAAATTAGTCATGTAATGATGAGATAGTCAAATATCATATAAGAATTATTTTTAGGTGTTGATTTTTCAATGTGGGAAAAAGTATAGGAAAGTTTTTCCATATACCATGTTGAAAGCTTGTAATATGATGTGCCATTAATTTCCCTATAAAACGGTAAAGTTTTGTCCTTTTCTTCTAGTGGAAATGTCTTTGCTATCCATCCTTAATTAACATAGTTGACATAAATGGGTAGCTTCATTCATTATATGGGCCTTAATCTGAAACTTCTTGGCTCAATTTTTTATTCTACTTTCATTAGTCTTCCTGCATTTGGTACTTATTATTTTTCACTGTCGTAAACCATAAATCTCGATTTGGGAAATTTTATTTTTTAGTTAATAAACTTTATCCTTAATAGATCAACTTGGGTTCATGTGTTTGTTATCTGCAGGCGTCGATTTTGGAAATTAATCTGAAGTTTATCGCTTCGAACGGTAGTGGGTGTTCTTGCTACTGTTGTTTTCGATGGACTGCGTTGGAACTTCTTCTGCTACGATGCTGAGGTTGCGGCGGATGTTAATGATATGAAATTACTTGTTAGTATTTTTTCTCAATGATATCAAGAAGGAAAATTCTATGAGATCAAGAATCTAATCTTTTTAATATAGAACATATCACTAATCCTATCAAGACACTTTATTCTTGTGTCTCCCAATTCTTCAAGCTCTTCTTCAATAACCTATCAATCAACTTCTATTCCACTTTCTTCTTCGAATTGCATGTTGGAGCATCTGTTTTGCTACACTCTTTCATGGCTCGTGATAACACACCAACGAACGCCTCTTAGAAGAGGAATTACTCCTACTGGACATGGAGCTCTGTAAAGACGTTGACGCCGTATTCTTGAACACAGACAATCTAGCGCCACCACATATGCGGCAACGTGTTAATACATAAACGCATGAACACATAAGAAAACTGGAACCCTAATTGAATCGGGGCCTTTGAAAACTAATTGGTATTTTGATTCAACTTGTAGTTTCGAATTTCATGGCCTTTGAAAACTAATTGGTATTTTCATTTAACTTAAAAGGCCCAATCGAAAGGACCCAATAAAAATAAGCCGGCTAGAGTACCGAGCCAAGACATCAGGTCCAAGCTGATAAGGATTAACAATTAAACAGGAAAATATTGCCGACCAGTCACATGTCTAAGATGAGGTCTATTAAAGTAAGTCCACTAAAAATAAACTTCACAAATCTGAACCCTTCATTTAATTGGATAGGAATCTAAACGGTCAATACTTGCGACATATAATATTACAATCAAACAGAGTATCATATGTGATAAGCTTCCAAAAGTATAATATCCTCTTTAAGGCTATGTTATATATGAGAACCATTCACATCTATAACACTAGAGTTAAAAGAGTAATACTAGTGAGCCAACGTTAAAGAGTCCATAGGGAGCACATAAGTGTAATTAAAAAAATAATGGGTGGTAAAAGAGAAAAGAGAAAAGAAGAAAAATTGATATTGGCTCCCTATGGGCTCCTTAACGTTGGCTCCCTAGACTTTCTCGAGTTAAAAATGTGTTTAAAAAGAGAAAGTCTTGGGAGCCAACATTAGGGAGACAATAGGTAGTCAATATCATTTTTTCTTCTTTCTTCTCACCCGTTTTACCACCCACTATTTCCCTAATTATACTAATTGGCTCCCTACGGATCCCTTAACATTGATTCTCTAGCATTACTCGTTTAAAAACTATGAATTATTTAAAAAATTGCCGGTATATTTTGTGAATTTTAGCCAATAAAATCAACAAGTGATTTTAATAGATTGAGATAAAAAAAAAAGCTCAAATGCAACATAAAATAGTGTTAGCATATAAAAAGATTATGATGACTAAAAACTTAAATAACGCTGCTAGTTACCTAATTTTTTTCTTATTGAAATTATGTTGGCCTACGATATGGAATTTAGAACATAATGTAAGATAAGATTGCTACGTCATTATTTTTATTGATGGTATTAATTTTTAAGAGATAAAATTAAAATAAATTTACCATTGAAAATATTTTTAAAAATATATTTTTTTTGGCTATTATAAAAACAATTAATCTAGCTAACCAAATGGTTTTGTCAACCAACTGGTTAACCAAGCAAACTTGTTCACGCGCTCATTTCTCCTTAATATAACGTCAACCAAGTGCTTTAACCAAGCAAATCTGTTTCGCGTTCTTTTTATTCTGCAACTTGCATCGTCATGTTCTTTTTCGTTTTCTGCTGTTAGAAGAAGAAGAAGATGATGATGATGAGATGATGATGATGATGATGCAGATGTAAACATGGAAGAATGAATTAATGAAGGAAAGAAAAAGAAGAAG
The DNA here is from genome assembly GCA_036250425.1 of Stylosanthes scabra. Taxonomy (NCBI): domain Eukaryota; kingdom Viridiplantae; phylum Streptophyta; class Magnoliopsida; order Fabales; family Fabaceae; genus Stylosanthes; species Stylosanthes scabra. Next base: position 137,539 of record JASCZI010030257.1, read on the forward strand.
AAGAAGTAGAAGAAGATGCAGATGCAGACTTGGAAGAAGGAAGGAAGAAAGATGCAGTTGAGTTTAGCATATTATCTCGGTGGATTTTAGCATATTATTTCGATTGAGTTTAGCATATTATTTCAGTGGATTCTAGGTTATTTTTTCGGTTGAGTTTAGAATATTATTTCGGTTGAGTTTAGCATATTATTTCAGTTGAGTTTAGCATATTATTTCGGTGGATTCTGAGTTGTTTTTTCGGTTGAGTTTAGAATATTATTTGGGTGGATTTTATAATATTATTTCGGCGGATTCTGGGTTATTGTAATGAGAACCAAACGAAACGTAAAAACAACAACAACAATGACAACGACAGCAACAACAACAATAAAGACGAAGAAAAAGTTGCAGACATGAAAGAAGAAGAAGAAGAAGAAGACGATGAAGATAACGAAGAAGTTGTAGAAGAAGAAGAAGAAGAAGAAGAAGAAGTTGATGATGAGATGATGATGATGATGACGACGACGATGATGATGATGCAGATGTAGACATGGAAAAAGGAATGAAGGAAAGAAAAAGAAGAAGTAGAAGAAGATGCAGATGCAGACTTGGAAGAAGGAAGGAAGGAATAAAGGAAAATGCAGTTGAGTTTAGCATATTATTTCGGTTGAGTTTAACATATTATTTCGGTGGATTTTGGGTTATTTTTTCGGTTGAGTTTAGAATATTATTTTCGGTGGATTTTATAATATTATTTTGGCGGATTCTGGGTTATTGTAATCAGAACCAAACGAAACGTAATAGTAACAACAATAACAACAATGACAACGACAACAACAACAACAATAAAGACGAAGAAAAAGTTGCAGACATGAAAGAAGAAGAAGACGACGATGAAGACAACGAAGAAGTTGCAGACATGGTGGAAGAAGAAGAAGAAGAAGACGAAGAAATTGCAGACATGGTGGAAGAAGAAGAAGGAGGAGGAGGAGGAGGAGGAGGAGGACGATGAAGAAGAAGACGTCAACAATGAGAAGGATGAAGAAGAGCGTGTGTATAGGCGTTTTAGGGTGAGAGTGGGGGTGTTGTTTCAAAAATTACTTGATTTTCCACTTAGTAAAAATCACTTATTCAAATAGCATGATTGTTATAAAAATATATTAAAACGTTACTATCAAAATGTATATTTTTCATAAAATAAAATAGCAGTATCTTTGGTTGACAGTATAACTAATTCCACTATGCAGTTGCACAGACGCAGACTCTCCCTGAGCCACACTCATCTCAAAAGCTTTCAAGTTCTCAACTCACGAGAAAGAAAAGAATCCTTCTCCCTCTTTTAATTTTCATCTCTTTAATTTTTATTTTTCATTTTGTTGAACTACTTCTTTTCCCTCTTAGCTTCCAAAACTTTTAACATAAATTGAAACAAAAATTGGTCCCTCCCTCTCTGCTACTCCTACTATACAAGTACTTACTCAATAAATCAGATTGGTTCTCTGGTCCCCAATCTATAATTATTACATGCAGATATGTAATAAGTTGCAGCTATTAATATTATTGGACTAAGCACAAGCACATAGATACAAAATATATGTTCTTTAAATATAAAAAAACCATTTATTAAATTATTCATTACATATTCACACGTATTTTATATATTTTTTAATTGAGTAGTCAATTTTTTTTTTGACTAATTGAGTAGTCAATTACTAAGATATTTAAACATTTATACTGAATGATGTATACATATCACATGTGTGTATAATAATACATCTAATATTATCGATATATATACTAAATTATTCAAATTCTTTGTAATAGAATTTTTTCCATATTTTTTCTGTTGTAGAATATTGAAGGTTATTATAAATACTAAATTCAATTATCATTATATTTTATATTTCTATTCGCATTTTAATTATAAATATAAATATGACATGAATATATAGTATATAAATGGTTAATTTTGCGTATAGGTTACATGCATTCAACATTTATATTAAATTATGTAAAATTCAACATACATCAGTTGAAAAGGGAACGAAACATATCTTATAAAAATATGGATATATTTCTTTTGTGAAGGAATTTTGATAAATGAGCGTAAGGACTTTAACATCATGTCTATATCGAAAAAAATCATGAGTAGTGTAAGAGACCCATAAACAAATCATCATTTCTACCTAATAAAGCAGACAATATTTATAAACAGTCGATTTAGAATGTTACCGATGGTATCTCATGTGCCAACAAAAACGTTGAACTCTCATAAGACGTGAAATATAAAGTCTCACATCATCGATCCATAAAGAGATATTATCCTTATTTCATAAAACGAACAATATTCATAAGCCGATTATTTAAAACGCTACAATATATATTATTCCTAGTATGCATGTCATCCACTAATGAAAATATTACTATAGGATAAATTCTATATTGGTCTCCTTTGAGATTAGATAATACTGCATCACTGCATGTAGTCTTATTTTTTCAGTTTATAACTTAGATTTTTTCTAAAAAGGATATAAGTGTTATATTTATAAGAGATTGATTATTATTATAACCTAATTTTATATATAAAATTATTTTTCCCCTCGCAGTATTTATCGATCTATCTTTTATTTTTATTCTTTTCTTCTTTCTTTTATTCTCTCTTATAGTCTTATTCCTTGAAATTTTATGAATAAAAGAACTCCATAGAATAAGAAACTTGTATTTCATAAAATATATAAGAATGCCTCTACACTAAGGACAAAATCAATCTCTTAAGAATAAACGTTTTAAAAGCAAGAAGTTTTAAATTTATAAATTAAAAAGTATTTGTGTGTAATATATCATATCATACAAGCAGTGTAATATACTCTAACATCACTTTTGGCATTCTCTCCTCAAAATTTCTCATAAAAGTATTTGATTATTTTCTTGTTTTAAACAATAGTCTTGGTAGTAACATTGAAGGAATTTAGAGTTTTGAAAATACTTGCAATATAAAATATATTATTATTATTATTATTATTATTATTATTACTACAACAATTTCCTCAGTTGCCGACGGTTTTTTCGCGGCAGTCGCTAATTGATATTTAGCGACGATTTAAAAAATGAGCTGGTAATTTTTTTATTTAGCGGTGATTTTGCTATAATAGCTACTAATTGAATGCAATTGTTATGACTAATTAGCGATTTTAGTGACACTTGTAGAAAACCGTCGCGATCTAACAGAAAATCTTGTATTGTAATATTATTATTATTATTATTATATGTAGTTATGTACTTTAATTTAGTTTATAGTCTTTGTGGAGTGGAGACAAAGTAACACACACATATATGTAAGACTGAAAATCAAAGCATGAATGAAAACCAAAAAGAAATGTTAAAGTGAAGTAAGGGAATTGTAAAAATAATAATAAAGTTAAAAAAAGGTTTAGACAAAATCATTGACTTGTGCATCAAGGACCTTGCCCTTTAGCTTTGCCCTTTAGAAAAGGTGAAAGAACGAAGCACTAAGGAACAAGTTTCAAATGGGATCTGCTTTGCTTTTACCTCATAGCATCATCATACCACCAAAAAAAAAAAGAACCTGACAGCTTTATGGAAAACCCTATCTTATATTAGGAACACGTTAATTTCAATTTAATTAACACAATAATTTGATTATTTTATATTGGTAAAAAAAACCTCTTTTGCTTTGTTTAGATTACTTTTCTTTTTAATTACATGAATTCATGAAACATGTGACTTTATTAATGAATTAAATTAGAAGTAAATATATACTTGAACCTTGAACCTCTCAGCACGTTTTTGGCTCGTCTTTTTATATCTTATACATACGATTCTCCGCATCAATCTCTAACCTATACGAAAATCAAGTACCAAAAAGCTTGATTCTTAGGAGAAATATGATATACATTTAAGTAGATTAATGAATTAATTATTAAATTAATATATATTTATTATAAGTTTGGTTAAATTCAAAGTATAAATTTAAATATACATCTAACATAATCTTTTCAAAAAAAAATTATATATCAAAATCAGTAACAACCAATTTATCATATATATTGAAATATAAAATATATATATAATTTAATTTAATTTTAATATATATTTTATATTTTAATATATATTATACACTAGTGACAAATTTTAATGTATAAATAAAATTATTGAATAAAAAAATTAATTAATATAAAAAAATAATGATTATACATTAATAATTAATTTTATTGGCTAATTTAAATACACATCTAGAATTTCCAATGTTGGATATGTATGAAGAGATTAACACTGTACAAAAAGTTATCATCACACGGCAATGGTAAGGTACTAAGGTAGACTAGCAAGCTTTTTTATTTTAATGCGCAGCAAAAATTCTTTATTTCCCAAAATGCGCATGGTTTGTTTTAATTTTCAATTTACGCATCTACCAACTCATCGTTCCCATCAGAAAAATAGATTTCTTCTTCACTTTGCCGCTGCCAAGGGTGACATGCCCTTCTGCTACGCCTGCCACCATTTCACCTGCGCCAGGATTGAAATGGTGGCAAAATGTGATCCCTCCATTTCTCTGGTGCTCTAGCGAAATGGACATGCAATTGCCTAAAATGAAAAATCAATTTGATGATAAGTGTGGGTAGTTAGTTATATTGGTTTTTTCTATTTAATAATTTAGGAAAATTATCTGGTATGGAGTCAAAAGAGAGGAATACCATAAGGCAACGGTCTTGAAATCCCACCCCGTCCCGCCTAATGGCGGGCTAGCGGGTTGGCGGGCTTACCCCGCCTAACTTTTTTTTTTTAAATGAAAAATAATTAAATTTACGATATAAAAATATAATTTTATAAATATTTTAATAATCAATTATATTTAATTACATATTATAAAAAATATCTAATTAAACATTATTTTCTTAATATAATTTTATAAAAATTTCAATAAATTATAATATTTTTTACTAATTAAGTAATTATTTTTCTAATTTTTAAAAAATAGCGAAAATATTAGGCCCGGCGGGCTAGCCCGTCCCGCCCCGCCGAAGCCCTCCAAAGCCCGCTGACTAAACGGGGCGGGTTAGGCGAGTTTGATTATTACAGCGGTCTTAAATAACTTTTTTGAATTTTACACATTTTTAATGTTTTAAAAAGATAATATTTATCTTAATTTCTCGATAATATTATTTGTACATTTATTTTGACCAACACATTAAAGTCCAACTAATTCATTTTTTTTATATTAAATAGAAGATTATTTCGGTGTCAAATATTATTAAAAAAAATAGCACTGAAATGAATTTCTATTTAATATCGAAATAATTTTCTATTTAACATAAAATAAATACTTAGTTAGACAAAATAAATATACATCTAGAATTATTATAATTTTTTTACTCTTTTAAATATTTAAAAATAATTAAAAAATAAATTAGAATTACCTATCACTATTCATTATTTTAACAAATTAGGCTTGTTACATATATTTTAATAAATAAAAAATGTCAGCCGAATTTCCTACTAAATCATGCGCGTCTTCTAAGCTTAGCCACACTTTATAATAGCCAAAAAGCCTTAATTACTTTTTGACAAGTCACAATTGCTCACTTACTACGTTTAAATGTTTGAATCGGTTAGTCACAAAAAAATGTTTGAATCGGTTGGAGAGATAACATGTTCTCTCCTATCTCATGTCCACTTCATAAAGTACATTTAATCTGCACCGTTCTAATATTTTACATTAAATCTCAATGATCACTATTAGAGGAATATCATATTCCGATAAAGTACAATGCCATTCTATTCTCCGTCTATGAACATCATTTTGAAACCAAAATTCTCTTGCATGTCCATTTCGCCTGAAATGAAGGATCACATTTTGCCACCATTTTACTCCTAGCGCAAGTGAAATGGTGGTAGGCGTAGCAGAAGGCATGTCACCCTTGGCGGCGGCGAAATGAAGAGGGAATCCATTTCTCTGGTGAGGACGGCGAGTTGGTGGATGCGCAAATTGGGAATTAAAACAAGCCATGCGCATTTTGGAAAATAAAGAATTTTCCCCGCGCATTAAAGTAAAAAAGCCTAGACTAGCATATAAATTATTGGGTAAATTAGATAATGCAATTTATAATACTTGTCAATATTGAAATTAATGGGTGTTGTTTTTTGAGTACACGACCAAATATCTACCATTAAATACGATCGCTAATTTTTAGCTTACACCGTAGATACTTTTTTTTTACTAGTATATGGGAGGGTCCCGAAAATTGGAAAAGAGGAAACTTCGAACTATATGAGTACCACCAATCGAGCTAGCCTCTGTTGATACACTATAGATACTTTGACATTAAGATATATGTTTTCTATAAAAAATTAGTTACCAAATTAACAAAAAATATATATATATATATATATATATATATATATATATATATATATATATATATATATATATATATATAT